>VDFB02308497.1:0-14238 GCA_007258455.2 Sequoia sempervirens | reverse complement strand
TAGCAAGATATAGTGATTTACTGTCGGCTAAGAAGCAAACATTTTCATGCGGCAACAGTCTCTTTAAAGCGAGCAACGTTATGGGCTTTACAAAGCTGCAAGTAAGCACACTACATGTATTTGTATTTTGGGGCATACGGGCATGCGAATATAACTAACGAATCCTAATCATACCCTTTTGCAGATCGACTATTTATTAGGAAGGAATCCCTTGGGCATTTCATATATGGTAGGATACGGTTCCAAATATCCAAGGCAGCCACATCACAGAGGAGCATCTGTAGTGTCCATTCATGAACAACCAAGGAAGATCAAGTGCATCGAAGGTTTCATGAACTGGTTTCACAAAGATTCTTCCAATCCAAACACAGTAACTGGGGCAATAGTGGGGGGACCGGATAAATATGACCGCTTTGTAGACCTCAGGACCGGATCTAGCATGCTTGAACCTGCAACATACGTAAATTCTCCTCTCGTCGGTGTTCTCGCAAAATTGTACACAATGACTTGCAAAACTAACAGGCAGTGTTGATTTGACGTTGATTCACTCCTCTCGGGTAACTTTCTCGGACGTCGCAGATTACGGGAGCTTATATTAGAAGGTTGAGGAAGAAACAAGTCATTAACACAATAAAATTAGTAAATGACTTCTCCTGAACAAGGCTTCACAAAGTTTTGCAAAATGTACGTGCAAGTTAAAGACAATTTTTTTTGTATGTTTGTTGGGCGAAATAAAATATAAAAAGAATTATAACTTTAAAAGTTATAAAAAATTATTGTATGCTTTCCAAAGTTAATAAAAATTAATTAAAAATGTTTAGCTTTCAAAATTTTAAAAACTATATATATTGTACATTTTTAAAATTATTTTGGTGAAATTAAAATTAGTTCTTATGTGTATATAACAAATCCAAATTAAAATTGATTCTTATAAAGAGAACAAATATTTTATTTTGTCATGTTCAAAAAGTATAATTTCTCTTCAAAAAATAAAAGATTGTGAATAACAATTATGGTTAATGCCCACAAACGTTCTACAATGACAGTAATAGATGGAGTGTAATGAAGTGAGAGTGTTAACAAAATCTTTTACTTTTCATCTTTAATTTGACAACCATTTGCATGTCAAACTATTATTATTTAATAATAAACATAATATTTTCAAAACAAGCAGCAAACAAATGGAAAGGCCTATAAAATTTTTAAGTTTAAATTTCAGGATTAATAAAATAAATAAATAAAAGTTTATGACTCTAAGAAAGTAATTATTTTCTTTTGTTAATTTAAGCTATTATTTTTATTTGTTAATTATAGTTGAAAATGTGATGGGCAAAAGCTGGCTAAAGAAATGAAATTTAAATAATTATACAAACATTATTTTAAACAATGTAGATACAATTAAACGTATGTGTTGACACGAGAGTAAATAGAATTATTCTCACATAAAATAATATAACCCTTTAGTAAATAAAATAGCTTCATAATATTATATATTTTCAAAAGACATTTTAAGAATCTACTTATGTTTTTAGAATACAAATTTAAATTTTTTAAATAATATTTAACACTTTTTCTTGAAATATATTGTATAGTTCAAATTTTATAAAAATTTAAGTTGATAGATTTAAATTTGAGCTATATCGTATTAGATTAAAACAATTGTAAGTAAAATACAACATGTATTTCTCTGGACATCATCTTAGCCAATCACTTATGGACCTTTCAATGTCAAGAAAATACAATCTCCTAGTGAAAGGAGAAAAAATAATGAATAGTAATTCCAATTTAATTTTCAAAGCTGTACAAGGCTTTGTTTTAGTGATTCTTGAGAAAACATGCTAAGTTACCTTGTTGTATGCCTTAGAGAATTGTTAAATGAATATTATTATATGAGATAAGATAAGTGTAATCATTTGAATTGTTCAAGTAAAAACATCATGGCTGACTTTAACATGGATTTGTCCACATGTTTTTATGTAAACATTCAAATCTTTCTACACTATACTCACTATAACTTACCAATTTCATCAAAATTTCTAGCTTTTATTTGGAAAATTTACCATGTTACATATTTACATTTAGTTAGGTGATGGTATGCACCTTATAATCTACATAAAAGATAACATCCGCATAGATATCATATTGAAAATGTAACAAGAATGGGAGAAGAATCACAAATAATCATGCATATTTGTTTTAGTAGTCTGTTACTTAGATCAGGATAATTGGTTAATTCCTTTATTTAGTCCCATTAAATAATTTTCCAATAGGATTTGATTTAATCATTATAACTCAATTTTTTCTTATAAATCCCAAAATATAGATTGCATGGTTGTAATTTAATATGATTGTTGTACATCATGTTCTCCTTATCTATTAAAGGGATGTAGGAAAATTAACCACTAGCAATTCACCGCCAATAATTCACCTCTAATAATTCATTGTTGTGGAAAATTCACCACCAACAATTCATCAATTTGGATAATTCATCTCATATACAATAAGGAAATTGTTGGTGGTGAATTTTCCATGGTGATGACTTGCTGGTGGTGAATCTTCTTAGAAATTAATTTTTATCATGGCGATGAATTTTTGGTAATGAATTGTTGGCGGCGAATTTTCCTGAAGCCCTATCAAAGATAGATTGGAAGTATAAAAAAATTCATAGGATCTGGCGTTAGAGATATGATGAATTTAAAAATATTTAGTTGGAAACAAGAGCTATTTTTTTCTAAAACAATTTGCAAATAATCTCAACAAATAAATTAAATTATATTTATGAACAACGAATTTTTAGATTTTACATGGCTACATTAAATACCATTCATAAAATTCTAAATGAAAATTATCATAAAATAGACTTAGGGAACTTTTCTTTAATTGAAAAATTTATTGCAATAATCCTCTAAGCAAAAATAATTATAAAATAGAATTAAGGAAGTTTTACTTAAATTAAATATTTATTGCAATAATTCTAGATTAAAAACTAACCAATTTTTTTATACCTATGACATGTTTATTTAACATAGCATATAAAAAATATCATGGAGATAAAGTAATGATATTTAAAAATAGATGCAAATAGCAATAGAGGTTATAGGTGTCTACCTTGTGGAAACTATGAGATCTCATAAATTATAGAAATTACAAGATCTATATGTACAAAAATAATTATATAAATTTGAAGATTGATTAAAAAATCAATTTATAATATAGACACTTTAAATTTGAAGATTTGAGATAGGCATACTACTATAAATTATTGGATATTTATATTAAATTCAAACCAGTATAGAGTTTTGAACTCTAGCAATTAATCTACGTGAAACTTGGTCTTCAAAACATATGAAGAGAATGATCTAAAACTGTGAGTCAATGATACCTTAAAGTATAGGAAGAAACCCAAGAAAATTCAAATATGTGGTTTTCACCTTGTGTCACTACCAAATTCTCAAGCAAGGATGTCATGAAGGCTCAATCAGAGGTCTTGATGAAGAAATGTTTGACATGAATTCTTGTATGTCCTAACCAATGCTCTTTATTTAACTCTATATTTCTCTCAATTGACAGTCAATCTAACAAGTTCTAAGGTGGGGATCCATTCCCATGTCTTTGTCTAATCTTATTGTATTATGCCTCTATGGCACACCCTTTCCCATATGACTTTAGCATGTCTATGTTTTTTTTGTAGTCATGCAAGTTCCATTAAGGTGAGCTTGATTATTTTTAATTATTATTTTGGTAAATAATGTTAGGTAGATTTTGGTAAAATTATGTTGATTGATTTTTATCCGATGCCATTTATTTAGAGTCCTCTCAATATTCATGACACAATAGAGGTGGGTATTGTTGCAACAATTTTTTCTTCGCAGCCTTTGATAAATGTATGAGCTAGATTAGTAAATTTTATATTATATTTCTAGTTTGATCCAATGTCTATTTATAAAAAATTAAATGGTACACATATGTAGTTTAATTTGATTCTTGATGCCTGTCATAGGGGATCGCGACTCTAGATCATGCACCTACCCCTCAAATGGATGAACAAAAGCATTGATTGGTTGAGACCAACATTACATGGTGCTAAACGTTTATTATCTTATATGTTGTTCTATAATTTATTTTTATATATTCCTTATGCATATAATTTGTTTAATTAAAGAGTTGAGCTCTAAATTATTTTAGAAGAATGTCAAAATGATCAAGTTCAAAAGAAACCATCATTAATTGACTCTACAACCACTATATAGCACGAATTATCCTAAGTCTTTCCTTCTCATGGAAGGATTGATAAAATTGTGAATTTGTTCTGTGGCTAGAAAATTTTTGTACATATATTTTTTGCATCGTTGACATGTAATGATGTATGCCTATATAGATATTTTGTAAACCTATATCTAGCTTTCTTGTGCATATATTATAATTTTACCAACATATAACATTGTATTCTTATATGTATTTTTAGTTGATAATTTTATTTTTTCTGATGTAGCATATATTTATTATAAATGATTATTAGATAATACACATTTGATTCATTTTTTATTTTTTATTTTCTATAAATATGCCATTCTACTTTCTAATTTGTGACAAAATAATTTAAGATTCACCCCTTGGTTCAATTAATCATTTGGTTTCTCATAGGTATTGGTGTGTAATGTCATTTATCTATGAGTTATCTTCTTGTATATCTAAATGCTTTTGAATCATGTGTGGTTTGGAAGTCCCTTGGAGTAGTCCTAGTTCTAGACATGGTCATATCCCTTCATGTTTTATGAGTGCATTATATGATTAGAAATGGTGTTTTTCTATTATGTGTTTGGTATTTTCATGATGTTTGGTATTTTCATGATCATGGTATCTTAATATAGCTCAATGGTATTTTATAAATTATAACTATCTTAGATGAATTTCCTTGGATTTTCTATTCTTTGGTATTTATTATTTTATCATGAAGAGGGTTTTATATACATCAATAATGATTTGTTTTGATATTTTCACTCTTATTTTACTTTGAAACTCCTTTGGAGTGGTGTTAGAGTTAATTAAAGGGGACTGATTATGATATATTTCAAGTTAAGACCCAATATTAGGTATCCATTTTCAACTTAATTAGGCTTCTATATCCCGTTCTTGAATATTTCAAACCTTGTATTTACTATTTGGGATTTAGATGACCTTTTCCTTTGTGTTTCTAATGAAAAGTCATAGGTTATTTAAGTATTGTATGATGAGCCTAAAATATGCTCATAATTTGATGTTATGATAAACTTTTAAATGACTTCATTTTTGCTATTTCATGGCTGTTTAAACTTTGTTGAAACCTTTTATGGGGATATCCTGTAGCAAGACACTTTTATATTGCTGCAGCCTATTGTGTTGACTTGATTGCATTTATTGCCCTATTGACTCCCGAAAATGGCTGGTATATCGTATACAGTTTTTGAATGGTGAAGTAGATTTGAAATGTGTGATTAATGAATAGATATCGTGTATGTACCATATGCCTTTTCTTGCGCGTATGTTACCTTTTGTTTCGCAGGTTGTTGAAGAATGATCGAGTCAAGTGCAGCCGATCTCAGCCTTGCAGTAAAGCCCATTTCCTACACGACTTTGAGGAAGCTCTGCCAAAGACTCTTTGACCGAAATCGATTTGGAAAGATTTTTTAATGGAAAGTCAATCTAGAGAGAGTGGAGCGCTAGATTCTCTCTGAATCGGGTTGAACACATAAATTTATTTATGAAGTTTGTTCCTTGATTCAGGGATATCCTTTACTTCCACGTCTTTCTTTGATGAAGTTAGTTAGTTAGTTGTTCTTTTAATTTAAAAATAAGATACTCCTCCTGCGCGAGGTAGTGGTAGAAGATGAATAGAATGAGTAATAGATGATTCTTTAGGTAAGATAGAAATAGAGTAGCAGAGATCATGTAAGAATCAGTATTCAATAATGAAAGATAGAATCTGTTTGACCAGAAGCGGAGTTTGTTGTTAGTTTTCACACCAACAAGACAATGTATTTCGTTCTGTTTTCATGAATAAAGATCGATGAAGTTCTGAGTTCAGCATCTGTGTAATCAGTAGATGCTTGCTAAGGGGGCCCACTTAGTAAGTATCTGTAGTTAATTAGTTAGATGTTCTTTTCTGCTGATATCTAGTTAGCTTTCATCTTTTGAAGTTTTTACGCAAACTCAGTCTTACACTGCTCCTGCAGCATAGAGAGTCCATCCCTGTGACTGTTCCTGCAGCATAAGGCCAATTCATGGTTTGTGCTTCAGTCGTAGCTATTACAGTTTCTATTTTAATGAAGCATAGTTGAGTTAAAGAATTCTGCATTACCATTCTATAGCTTAGATAGAATTTCTTTCCAGTATATATTTTTGCTAAGATTTGACCAAAACAAATTCCTAGTGCATATATTTTGCTGCGCCATTTAAAGTCTACATCCCCTGGTTTGACAAGTAAATGAATGTCCAAAGAAAGATATTAGTCACCTGTCGGAATGTCCAATTCCCAGGAAAGTTTCACTGTGATATTCATATCCTTTTGTGAGTGTGAGCCATTGTACATTATTTTTTTTGAGTTATGATTCTCTTGAATAATAAGATACCATCACTTGTCCACCATGGATAATATTTGACATTATATCCCTACCTTACAACTATTTCACCACCCATTATCCCACCTTAAGAGCCCTCTATATAGAATACATTGAATAAGAAAAGTCTTACTCGTATTTATAATCAATGCAATCAATAGACATTGCTAAGGATAGTGACCAAGTTTGACTCTAGATACAAGAGTCATTAGAAACTTCAATGCATAATCCATTGACCATTAATTTAATTCTCATTTTAAAGATGATATATCTTGGTGTGACCCTCCATATTCATTAAATATTATTTTTAGTACAACTTTATGAGAGTATTGTCATAATATTGAATGTCCTTCCCTATGTAGTAGAAGGATTTTTATGTAGCCTCTAAGGATCAAGAGACTTGGAGAACAAACCAGGGCCTCCAATAGAATTCAACTAGCTAACACTAACTACTAAGTTACCTTCCACTTCAAAAATTCCAAAATTCTTTTGTGCTCCTGATGTCCACTTGAATTCCTTTTGATCTCCCATTATTGTATCTATCATTGGTGTATAGATGGCACTAAAGCTCCTAATGAACTTCCTATAGAAACTCACTAGTCGAAGAAAATATCTTACCTCATTGAAGCTTAATTCCCCTAGGTCCATCTTCAATCCTTCAGTATATATAACAAATCATAAATTAAAAAAATATGTTTACACGAAACTACTCTTCTCAATGTTTAGCATCAACTTCTCTTCACTCAATTTTTTAGGGACATGCTTGATATGTTGCAAATGTTCATATTTTTACCATTGAAAATAAACATGTCATCCAAGTAAACCATAAAAAACCTACCAAAGATTTCTCTAAATACCTTTGAACATCAGCTACATGAATGTACTTGGTGCATTGGTCAATATAAAAGGTGTGACTAAACAATCTTACAACCCTTCATCTGTCTTGAATGTAGTCTTCCATTCATATACTTCTGTGATTTTGATATGATGGTATCTACTCTTCAGGTCTATCTTGTTGAAGTACTTTTCATCACTCAAAAAATCCATAATGTCATCCATCCTTGGCAATAGGAATATGTATTTGATAGTGATCTTCTTGATGGCTTTTGAATATGTGCAAATACTCCATTCTCCATCTTTCTTTGGTGCTAATGTTGTGCGTACCACACAAGGGCTTAGAATTTCTTGGAACAAATTTTTCTCAAGTTAGCTCCTACACTTTTATATTTAGCTTCACATTCTCTACTAGTGTCATCCTACGTATTACTTTGTTTGGTAAACTAGGTCTAGGTATGAGATCCATGTGATGAATTATACTCTAAATTGGTGGTAGTATCTTTGGCACATTCTCTTATATAATATCTTGGTATTTTGATATAAATTGAAATAATTCCATCTATGATGGTTCCTCTTCCTTTGTGATGGTAATTTATGCACTCTAATTTCTATAGTTCCTTGGAATTAATGCAAAACACATATTATCATGTATCATTGCATCCAAAACATAGCATCCATCTACAATTTCTTTTTGGAATTACTGTACGCTTCACTCTTGCATTTCTCCTCTAAAGGTATCAAGATATCATTTTTCCCATTCAAGATCATCGTGTAGTTATTCTTTTTTTTGTCATAAATTTTCTTCCTATTGTATTCCAATGGCCTTCTTGAAAACACATCAAATGCACCCATGGGATTGATATCACACAAAAATTTATCCTTATGTGATCCTATATGGAATTTCTCTAAACATTGTTCACTTACATACATCTTTTGATCATCTTGGATCCATACAGTCCTATATGGGTTTAGTTATTTCATCATCTTCTAATTCAACTTCCTTACTATATCTCTAGAAACCAAATTATCTATACTACCACCACCAACAACAACTTTACAAAACTCACCTCCTAATTTGTATAACATTAAAAATATTATTTTCCATATGCACTAGTTCCTCAGTTATCTCAGTTTGCAATAGATCTCTCCTCATGACCAATGATTCATATTTATTAGGGTTTTGAATAGCTCATTGTGACCCAATGAGTTATTCCTCTACATATGTCACTCTTGGGTTACTCTCTCCTCTTTTACTAGCACTCCCTTTGTGGCATTCAAATGCTTGATGTCCTCCTCAGAATTTGAAATAGATTCCTCTAAATGGTTTCTTGTCAAACCCCCTATTAATCCTCTAATATCCATCATTACGGTAGGTATTTCCAATTCCTTTGTTAGTGTGGTAGGAATTTCCATTGCTTCTCACTTGGAAACTATGAATTCTCTATTTTTTGTGGTATAGATCGAATACATCCTTGTTTTTCTCTATAAATGGTTTTCTTTCACCATATTGTGGTCTCCCTTTTTAAAATATTCCTCCTTTACCTTTCTACATCTTTTCAAATATTTTGTTCAAATTTTAGCACAAATTGATTGGCTTCTTCAAATTTTGTCATCCTTACCAAACTCACTTCTTTTTGGATGTTCATTCTAAGACCATTTATGCATCATGCCACTTTCTCTTTATTGGTTTTAATATGTATAGTTCTTATGATCATCTTATGGAACTCCTCAATGTAATCCTTCATCATCTTCTCCATTTTCCTTATATTTTACAATCTCTTGAACATTACCAGTTCGTAGTCACTAGGTATGAATTAATTCCTTATCTTTGTTATGATTCTATCCCATTTTGTGATTCGTTCCTTTCCTCTCCTATTTCTTCCTAATTGAACCTCTCTCCACTAAATATTAACATGATCTTTCAACATAGTTTTAGCATATCTAACCATTTTTGGATCCTCAATTTTCTCATAATCAAATTAATCTTCCATATCATTTATCAAGACAATTAATTCTTTAGGATTCAAATTACCAAAATAACTATCAATTCCAATTCTAGTTCTCTTACCATTTCTAAAATTATATTTCAACATTTTGATCTAATCCAGTTCTTCTTCTTCTTCTATGATATTTTATTCAAAATTGGAGATCCTAGTTCATCATCATCACTCTCATACTCATTCCTAAGTTTTATACCTATCTTTCTAACTTCTTCTACAAAATCTAATCAAATATTTTTTCACCTCAACATATCAATCATTTTTCCATTCTTCCAACAATATTAGACATATGCTAGAAACCCTCCTTGATGGCATCCTTCCTTCAAATCTAGTGCAATTTCCTGACATCAATGGTTTGACTAAAAGATCGCAACTTCCTCCTAGTCAACAGTCTATTGAAAAACACATTGACTTTCTCTATTTGACGATTAATTTACAATAGAATCTTCCAAAATGTTCACTCCCAGAGGATTAAAAAATCGCTATGATACCACTTGATGTAGTCATAGATGGAGGGTATAGGGAGTGGACTATCCAACCTTACATCCAAGAGTTAACACAACAAAATTATTTTAAAATAGAAAGGAGTTCTCATTGATTAGACACGTAAATAGATCTATAGTTATTTTATAGGTTAAGGGAAAAATATTGCTTGATTCCAGATAATAATAAGAAGATTTCAAGAACAACCCTCTAAAGATTTATTCCTTGGGCCAATTTCCCTAATAGAAAAGAAAGAGAGATCTATTTTGCATCCTTTTCGTAAAACATGAAGACCGATTTGGAGCTAGTACTACAAAGAAAATTGGGCCTTAAATGATAAGTTCCATATTTCTTAAACTAGAGGACTTTGGAATAAACCCTCTGCCTATTGTAAATAAAATTCAATTCTCTTGTGTCAGGGTACTCGAAAGAAGCATTAATTACAACTATTCAATAAAATTAATGATAAATTTATGAACAAGAAAAGTAAATTAAAGAAACACTAAGGAGCATATTATGGCTTTGTGGAAGCTTATTGTATCCACTACATACTCCTAATGGATTTATTACCACGCTCCAAGAACACCCATGTGCAATATATTAGACAAGAAACCCAAAATAAATTGGATAGACCATATATCAAGAACAAACTAAAAGAGAAATGTAAAAAGGTGTTTCCCTGCAAAGGCCACCCCAATCTTCATGATGAAGGGTTGTATGTGGGAGGTGCGGCATGTCCATGAAGGAAGAGGGACATGGTTTAGTATAATGTCATCCTCTTCCAGTTATTCTTCACTCCATAGTCTACCTCTATTTCCTCACCTCAAAATTTGTAGCTAACAAGCTCTTAGATGATTATTTAGAAATGTTTTTTTATTATCATAGGTTTTTCTTTGTGTTGTTTATAATAGATCTTCCTTGGATGGCTACTCATATATCATTTCTTTTTCTTATGCCTGTTAGATTGACTAGATGTGACAAACCCTCCTACTGACATTCCAGAAACCTAAGTTTGCGCTCAATCCCATGTGGATATTTTTGTAGCTAGGGTAGTCAGATAACCCTATCATTCCTACAAAGATCTTCTCAATAAAATGGAATGTGAAGTTCTTTATAATTTTTTAGTAGCTTGAATGAAAAATTAAATAAAGTAAAATAAATAAATAGTATGTCTCTAGAAGTGTGAGGAATATCTTTATGTATATTGGCACAAGTAGAAAGGTAGAGTTGACATGGATTCCATGAGGGTTATTGTTGAGGTCACAACAAGTTCAGGTGACCCAAGATTCGTGAACATTAAGGAAAAATTGTTGACCCATGGTAGACATTTTGTGGCTCATGCTATATTTGTCTTGTAAAGTTTAGTTCACTTTCATGCACACTCTTCACCCATTTACCGTCCTTTGAAATAATTATCAATTATCTCCTTTATATTTTGGCTATCTTTTGATTAGATTTTATCCCTTAAGGCGAATGACTTATTTTTAACCTTAATTACTTAGTCAAATCTTAGTACATTCTTATAGAATGGGTATTTGTAAATTCTTGAGAAATATAATTACATGATTATTATATTGTAATATTCAAAGGGTTTGAATTGAAGATAATAGAATAACATTATTAAATGCAGTGTTACACATGGTGGGTTTTATTGGATTGGATCAATTTCATTTGAATTGGGAACTTAACTAATTTGATAAAAATAATTTTATTTTATTATACTTCAATTATTTTATTTAGTTTTGGGTTATATTTAGTTAATTATTTTAGAATTATATTTCATTACTTCATCATTTTGGTAATTCTTATGGATCGATTATTCCAACAAATAAATATACACTTCCTCATTATAATTATTCACGGACCTCCTTATTGGACAAGAGTTGGGAAATATTACTAGACCAAACATAATGTGATTAAAAAAATTATCTCTAGTATTGTAAATTTTGTTGAAATGGATCCCTAATAACATCTGTTCCATTTCGTGTTAGATGGGTAGAATTAGCTATATATATCTATGAATATTTGAATGTTAAAATAATAATATTTATATTACTGTACCATTACAGCTCTCTCAATATGGAATGATTCAACAACTTAGCCTCAGTTGTATTACATTTTTTCCTATGACTAGAACTTGATATGCCAATATTGATAAATCTACTTAAAAAATATAAAGAATATACCCGTATGGATGGTAATATTTGAAAGGAATGAATTTTGCACGTCTTAATATAGGCATTTCCTTAAAAAATTTAAGTTTCAAATATGGCATAAGATTCCAAATTAATATCTTTATTAATTAAGGATTACTTACTTCTATTAGGAATCTCAAGT
This sequence comes from Sequoia sempervirens, assembly GCA_007258455.2. Taxonomy (NCBI): domain Eukaryota; kingdom Viridiplantae; phylum Streptophyta; class Pinopsida; order Cupressales; family Cupressaceae; genus Sequoia; species Sequoia sempervirens. The sequence continues at coordinate 1,985 of VDFB02308497.1, read as the reverse complement.
AGTAAAAGTCATAAGAAACTTAGGAAAAAATTCTTTTATAAGTCTAACCATGCAGATTGTAATTTTCTCACAACACTATACACATCTATCAACTAAGGTGCTATCTTAAACCCCTAAAATCTGCTTTAATAACATATATAGTCATCAAATTTCTGGAGAAAGAGAAGGAAAGAATGAAACTGGTGAAAAATTCTAACAGCTACTTCGAAGATGACACCATAAAAGCTCTCTAGAGGAAAGTTCTTCACGTTATCATGGAGTACATTACTGTGGATGGTCGCTTCACTAGGGTCTACGGGTATCACTTTTCTCCATTCAACCATTTCCGCTACAAGGTTAGGGTTTCTTTTCCTTACTATCTTCTCTGTTCTTTGAGAAAAAGTCTGGATGATCACAAGAAAAACCCAAAAAGATACCCTATTTTGCATACTGGTTTGATTAGGCTAATTGTGGAACATTACCAAAATATGCCGGCCCCTGCTAATTTGTATGCCCCTCCTAATTCTGAGGAGGATGATACTGAACCCAGCGACTCAGGGAATTTTACCAACTTGAGCTCGGTTAGGATCGTCCTTAGCCCTTCCTCTGTCCAAATTGATAAGAAAAGCCTAAACCCCCATTCTGTTAAAGCTTGTTCTGCGCCTAAGCCGGGAAGCTCTACCCTTAAAACCAGAAGTGTTGGAAAGAATCTTCCGAGTAAAAACCTTGTGTCATACTCTGAAGACTCTCCTAATTTTGAGGATTCTGGTGCTAACAATACTCAGTCTTATGCTACCCCGTCGTTGGATAGAGATGCCAGAATTGGTTCCCCTATTACCCCCGACCCTCATAAAACTTGCTTCAACCTAGAAAGGGAACCTACTGTGGATGTCTTGGGTCTAGCCAGGATTAATGTTGCTGATCATTTCAAAATTTTGAAATGGCTCTTTCATGAAATCAATTAGCTAAAAATAAAAAATTGGGCCCTTCAAAGTAAACTGGAAGAAATGGGAGCAAAGGTTACGGTGCTTAGCAAGAAAGAGGCGGAGCGAAAAGATCATGGGGCCAGTAAAGAAACCCAGAATCAAGCTGGCATGGACATAAGGGTTGAATTTGAGTTAGATAAAATGAAAAATATTGTTAAAATTATAGCCAAGCAGAACAATAGGATGGCAAGACACGATGCCATCATCATTAATGCCATGACCGAGAAATTGAACAAAGCTCAACAAGGGTCTTTAGTGGTTGATCTAGTAGAGGTCAATGATATAAACCAGGATGAGGAGGTAGGTATTTCTAAGAGAACTAGGGCTAATTTGAAGAGGAAGACTCCTACTACGCCGCAGATGATTCAAACCTTCAAGAAGGGTGTTCCGGACATGTAGAACCTGGAGGCTAAAACGGAGTCTATTCTGAAGACTCTGGGTTAGTTGCAGGTGGTCTTTTTCCTTGGCTTTTCGGCTGGTTTTTTTGTCTGGCCCTCCTGGTCTTTTGCGGGTGGCTGCTGCTTTTTCCGGTTTTTCTCCTTTGTGCAACCTATTTTTTCTGTTGGACTTTTTAGTCCTCTCTCTTTTGTTGTAAACTTGGTGGTTTCGGGTCCCTGTAAAACCCATTTTATGCTTTATCAAAAACATATATAGATATCAAAAATATATAATAATAATAAAGTCATGTCTTATTACAATTATTAATTACTTGTGGTGTGGGCGGTATATTGATTACAAATTGGTTCATAGGCTATCATAGGATTATTATAATCTCGCATGCGAACTAATGAATGCCTAATTATATTAAATTCCCCACTATGATCTATCTACTACCTCACTAACTCTCAATGAAAGCGAGAAATGCTTGTATATTTGATCTTGCCTAAGGAATTATCTGCATTGGCCACAAGGTGCCCAAACACCTGATGTAAAATGTGTAGGGTGGCCTAATTATGACGATGAAGCTCCAAGAGTTAGCGAAATGCACTATAGTTCAATTTGAAGGTTAATCTAGCCTTA
>VDFB02308493.1:0-10446 GCA_007258455.2 Sequoia sempervirens | reverse complement strand
TCAACCGGCCCATTTCCCCTAGGATTTCCCAAAAATCCTATAAATACCCCCTCTTTTCTCTCATTTTAGGGAGATCATTTTGTGTAGCCAAACTCTTGCAGTTTTGTTTCTCAATCCACACTTAGCTATTTTCATGTTTCCAAGCATCATTTGCATCTCATATCACACATCTTTTGTCATCTAAGGAGCATACATATCCAAGATCAAAGGGCCAACCAAAGGATCGACTCAACGCAAGGTATAAAGTTCCATTTCGTGGCTTTGTCTTGTTTTGTTTCTAACTTAGGCTAATCTTGAAGTGTAGGTTGTTTAAGTTGTTTATTTGCACTCTTTATTTTGTTGCTTGCTTTCTAACGCTCTATTTCGACCTATCACACTCACTACCAGAAGATAATTCTGCTTTGGGCTTCTTCTTGTTCTTTCCTTTACCCTTGGATGATTGAGCCATTAGAGCATGATTCTTAGAATTAGGTAAGGCATCCAGCTGAATTAACTTGGCCTCCTCCCTAGTAAGACACTCACAAAACAACTCAAATGTAGGCATTTTGTAATCTTTCCCTATTGCATCCATAGTTGAATAGAAAGTAGAAGAAAACACTTGATAAGGGCCCTTTAACTTAGACAGAATCAAGAAGATACATTCATCACTAGATACATCACGTCCACATCCTTTCAACTGTGACAAAATCATCTTGAATTGAGCAAGAAAATCCTGCATTGAAGGAAACGTATCTGGAGAGAGGGATTGAAGTTCTGCTTGAAGTTGCAAGGTTCTAAAATGATTTACTTTACCATACAATTCTTCAAGTTTGTCCCAAACATTCTTAGGTGTTTTGCACTCTGAAATATGAAACAATAGATTATCAGATACATGTAAGCCAATGAGCCCTTTTGCTTCATCCATTTTACATCTATGGACAAACTTTTCATAATCCCTTGTAAATTCAGGTTGTTCTGCATCTAACATTGGCCATAGACCCTTAGATTGTAACAACTGAGTCATTTTTAGCTTCCATGTATGATAATTATGTGGAGTGAGTGGTTCAATTTGCCTTAGATCCGCCATGAATTACCAAAAGAAAAGGACAATGTGGCACTTAAATTATGCCTTTCACCCCCCCAGAATGTATTAAAAACTAATTTTGCAACCCCCCCCAGCAAATTACAATGAACAAATTCTTGCAATTTTACAAGTGACAAGCTCAAATCAACCGTTTATAACACATGGTGATTTTTACAAATTTTCAGAAAAAGGAGCTTGCAAATCTGAAATTAGAGGTTACAAATAGATTCCTTGCAATTTTATGATCAATTTCAAAAAAAAAATTGCCAAATTTCGACTTCGTTGGCAAAAGTTACATCAAGAACAAGCAATAAATGCACTTGTACCTTCAAGCTGAAAAACATGGCAAAAAATGGAAAAATCTGGAAAATTCACCTGCACCACTACGAAGTTCGTCGAACCAGCTTTCCGACGATATCTTGTTTGCGAAAAATCGACTTCGTGGCGAAAAGTTATGCAAAAATGAAAAAAAGGCCTATAGTAGGCACTTTGAAGGCTAACTGGGAGCAAAATTTGAGCCCTCGGGGGCTGGCGTTCGGTCACCCACGTGACCGCAGGCTAAGCTGTTGCAAAAAAAATCCGCCGGCGGTTAGGGGTAACCGGGCGGTTTACTGACCGCCCTCCTGGCGGTTAGCGGACGGTCGGCGTGGGGCGGTTATAATCCTGACTGCTGGCAGTTGTCGGTGGCTGGCGGAGCCCGTGACGGTGGCGGTCGGCAGTCGGGAAGCGCGCAGTATAACCGCCGCTGCTGGCGGTTAACGCCCGCGGTGACACCGGGCAATAACTGCTGGCGGGTAAACCACCGCCCACCAGGCGGTTAAGACAACAGCCCGCAGACTTGAGTCTGCGGCTTAAACAACAAAATGCCGACAGCGCTTAAAGCGCTTTACAAATTTTTTAATTTTTTTTTAAAAAAAAAAATAAACAATGCCGACAGAAATAGAATATAATATTTTTTTTTGAAAAAAATTTCTGACGACACGCGTACCTGCGCAGGAGGGCCGTACGGCCGCCTCTGCTAAAAAAATTTTGCCCCAAAGACAACTTTTTCCGAATATAGGCAAATTATATATCAAAAAAATTGGAAACGGCCACCCAGACGCAATGGAAGGCTTCTTTTTGGCTCAAAGTGCTCTTGTAAAATGTTTTTCACCAGATCTGAGCTCCAAACCCTTCTTTGCCAAAACTGCAAATGGTGACGAAATTAGGTGAAACAAAAGCCAGATCTGACTTTTTCGAGCCTCTTGGACGCAATGGGACAGCCTAAAATACTTCCTCTATAGCCAAAAGCGCTGCAATCACTAGATCTCACCAAAATGCAAGCATGCAATATAGGATACAAGAACTCAAAAAAATGACAATAGAAATTGATGGAAACTCTCTAATAAAGAAATGGAAGGGGTTTGCCAGATTCAAAGCTCTGATACCATGTTGGAGTTAACAACCCAAGATCTTCAATCTGCAACGCCAAAGAACCTCCACAAGAGATAGAGAGAAGCAACAATGGAAGATGTTATTCCACCAAACAAGGATTGCAATATGATACAATATGATCAATGCAATACTATACAATGCTATATGCCAAATTAACAAATATGCTAGAGATGCCTTGCTTATAAAGGCAAGGATGAGAGATAGGATAAGACAAGATCATGACAAGTGTCTTAATCCTATCACATGAGACAACTAACTCATAACTACCTAGGAAAGTGGAAATTCTAGATAAGACAACTAATACTTATCTAGATATGACAACTAATATCCTAAGTAAACTTAACATGTGAATTAAGTCCCCTAAGTCCCTAGTAAAGGAATAAACTAGGTACAAGACTTATTCATACCAACATTCAACCCAAATAAATTAGGGTGAATCCATAAAGAACCTAGACAATTTTGTCAAGAACCCACGTAAAAAAATAAAGAATTATGATTTACTATTTTTTATATTATTTTTTACCTTGAATGTCTACACGAGTGGTATGTGCAAGTGTTTCCCTTCTTCTATATTAATGTTAGCATGCCAAGGCAATTATGGAGTAGGAACTAACATAGAATGAATAAGCATTAGATCAACTATAGTGTTTCAAAACAAGATCTCATTTATTCATTTATAGACAAGGCCAAGGTTCAAGCCTATCGCTTATGATGTGATAGACTAGTGATGTATATAACCAACTGAGATATTTCTTTCACCTCTTGTTTCAATCAATCCAATGTTGATTAACGAGGTGAATTGGACAATGAAAATAATTATCACAATAGAAATTTAATTTGATTAAATATGTGATTAATCAAGTAAAACTAATGCAACTATGAAGAAGCAAACATAACAAATACAAACCAAAACACCATATTTACATGGAGAAACCCTTACAAGAATAAACCTCGCCATCAAAGAGACGCAAGTTTTGTATTAATCTCAAAATACTATACACCAATACAATCATTTATCCCTCTAACAATAAAATGATAGCATAAGAGTAAATGAAAAAACACTTAAAATACACTATCCTATATCTTCAATATATAGAAAAGTTAGAAACTAGAAACTATCAAGTGGTATCCAAAACCATGAGACAAAACTATGAGCCATGGTAAAAATCCTACACCTCTATGCTTATGATCAAGCATCTCAAAATAGTATGTAACTCCTCTTACACCTCTTACACATCTTACACCCCTCTTACAAGTCACAAATGTAAAATTTCATCCTAATGATCAAATTGACCAAGATACCAATCATATATGTTCCATGAGAACATTCAATGTTTGCATCATAACCACCAAATCAATAAGATGATGTGTAACTCCTAATTTTGACCTTTTCAATGTAACATATTTATCTAATGTCTTCTTATACATTATCTCAAGCATCTTATAGAAATTTAAAATAATTTCCCCACCCCCACATGGATGTCTCATTTAGCTCACTCCAATATATTTGGATATTATACATTATTTATTATCTACAAAATAAAATACAATAAATCAAGACTTAATATTGTAAGGTGAATAGCACCTTAAATCCTAACATTTTCTCACTTGATATTTGCATTGCAAGACATAATAGGAAATTAAATATAAACCAAGTGCTAGAAGAGGTAAGGCCCATGGCCTCTCTACATCAACTGAACTTTTTCATGCTCATTGTCTTAGTGATGGAATTTGTAATATGAATCAAGATGTCAACCTTCTATATCATGACTCTACCACTCTCAACCATCTTGTAGACAAAGTGATATTGAATATTAATATGTTTCATACAAGCATGATATATCAAGTTCTTCACCAAAAAGATGGCCTCTAAGTATCACATCTAATATTGGCATATTTTCACTCAAATCTCATACCTAAACACAATTATCATCATTGTATTGCCTCCTTATAAAGATGTGTTGCAATCATGTACCCTACTTCTATAATAGACAATGCAATTGTAGGTTATCACTTACATATCCAACTAACAAATCTTCAAAACAAAGTAAACACATTAGCACTCATGAATCTCTTGTTGTTCAAATCACCAACCTTATAATCAAGCAAATTTCCTGCATCATCAATCTCATGATAGAAAATACAATAATTATTAGTTTCTCACAAATATCTAAAAAAACCTTTTCACATAAGCTCAATTCTCTTTACCAAGGTTAGACATAACCTACTAAGTACTCCCATTACTTGGGCAATGTATGGTCTTATACAAAGCATAGCATATATTAAGTTACCTATGACACTAGCATGTGAAACATTAAACATATCCTTCAAATCATCATCTCACTTAGGACACTGATCCAATGAAAACTCAATCCCTATTGTTCATGTAAATAGGGTCATTTCATATATAGTTAGCTAATCACCCTTTCTAGGTTGACCTATCCACACTAGTTAAGTCTCCACTTAGGGAATTTTACCTTTGTGTCTCACTTTATGTGGTTGAGACACATCCTCACCTTTTGAGACACTTGTTTCATGTATACATTACACATGCTCAAACACTTGTAATATGAGAAAACATGTGCTGCATATTTGGAGGGGTAGTCAGTCGTTCAATTCTACCTTCCTACCTCCTCTACCTTGCCTATATATGCAAGGTAGTCATTGTACATTTTAGGCACTCTCATATTATATGATAGGCGCTTTTGTGCTCATTTTTTCACTAATGGAAGGCTATCTTGATGTTGCACTTAGATCTTAGCTTCTCCAGCATAGTAGAACCATGATTGCACATTCCTTTTTGAATCAAGGTGACTCCAACACTTATCACTATCATCAAAGCATCATGGAGCCAAACAAACATCATCATTGAATTTAAAAGGCCCAAGAAACAAATAATAACCTTCCGTTTGACGAAAATGAATAATTTTTAAATCTTAGCAATTTTTGTGCACCTTGTAACGCCCATTTCACCATTTTGGTCAAAATTTTATGTTGCAGAAGATTTTCTTGGCCTATTCAATGTATTTGGAGGGAATTGTGATCATTTATGTAGGGGTTCAGACATTGTTTCACCTAGTTCAACCATTTTTTTCAGCACCCAAATCCCTCCACACAATTGGCTTCAATCAAGGACGTGCAATATTATAGCCATTGCTCCTCCCTAGGAGTTGGTTTAATATAAAGCTTTTGTCTTGACAAGCGCAACCTAAAAGAGATGATGTCAATAGGTCCTTTGACAAGTTGTAGAGAGGCCACAACTTCATAACCTACAACATTTTCATCCATGAGAAAGTCTGAAAAGGAAACCTTTTTTGGGAAATTGATGAGGTTTGGCCTTGAGAGGGTGAGCTCAGTGCACTTTTTGGAAGTTCTTTTTGTTGTAAATAAATCACAATCTCTATACCTTTTTCACTCACTGTATGATGCTCTTTTCTACCATATGAGCCTTGTTCAGCCTCTTGATGCAAATGGGGAAGAATTGATGTCTATTACAACACTTAAAGGATCTAATCTACCCTTATCAACACACAACAAAAAAATTTGAAGAAGTTGTGGGAGAGAGGGAATTCCACATTTTTACTCCCAATGGCCTCCACAATGTAACACCCACTCACAGGCAGCATCAACCTCCACATGTATTTGTAGTTTTATATCTCTTGTTCTTTGTTCTACCACATTGGACACTAAGACCAAGTCAAACCCTCTCTTATTGTAAACACTTGTTTTCTAACTGTTAACATTTAAATTTGACAGTTAGCAATTTAAACTAGTAGTTAGTTAACTGGAAAGTTCATGCACAAAAGCTTGTAAAGGGGGATTTCATTTTCTCATAACTTACAAATAGGGAGTCCATTTTTTTATCTTGAATAGTCAACAGAAAGCTCTTTTCATCATGGATGTTTTGGTGTAATCATTTTATCAAAACTGTTATTTTAACCTTTTTTTTAGGCCTTTGAAGTTAAGATTTGCATTAAATTTTGACGGGCCATAAATTTCACATCAATTATCAAAATTTTGCAAGACTTTTTTGATACATATCAAAATTTCACAACGCATATATGGATGTAAATTTAAGAGTTGGATAGCTCATTTTATGAAAATTTGTAAAAATCATCGCGATTTAGGCATCCAAACTTAACGACATTGTAATTTCTCTTACACATCTTTTTGGGGTGGCCTATGTTCCAACACTAATACTTTTTTATTTTTATTTTTATTTGTTTGGGGGGGAGGGGGGAAGGGGGGACTTAAATTTCCTACATTTATATTTACTCATTATTACAATTAGATCATGTCTAAAAACTACAAAATTGAATGTACATATTATGGGAGCAATCAACGTGGGGATAAATTATGTCATCATACCTCGCATCATCTCCTCTAACTCCTATTCAAGATCGCATATCCTCCATCTATTGCTACATTTGAATCCAGGGTTGATATCCCCATGGCTTCCAATGATTTTATGCACTAGGATTTCATATTATTTTTCCAAATCTGCCACATTGGGGTACATTTTTACAAGACATATCATCCTTGTTTGTAGAGTCCCACATTGCATGTTTGGAAGACACAATTGAGGGTGTATATCTTCTATTTGATGACATTCACAATAATTTTGTTGTCACTCCACATACATCTTTGGATCTTTCTCTTGTCTTTCCTACATCAACTTCTATAGTGGCAAATACTGCAAATATTCATGAGTTCATATATCTGACTTAGTCATCTTCCATTTTTGCATCCTCTATAGTAGTATCATATTCTCATTGGTCCAATTTTTTTCATACATCAATGTTTCTTGAACTTGAATCCTATATGGTACATGATTCATCGTATGAGCATTTTTCATGGTTTAGCATTAACTTGGAGATTTTTTAGCATAATTTGAAGACATCATCATGGGCATAATCTATGTCTTTAGATCATGTACACAATTTAGACACATTCATCTTACTTCCTACATATTCCTATCTAGAATGGGAAGTCATTTTGCACACTTCAATGGTTGTAGTTTTTCCAAGGGGAGAAATGTTGTTCAACGTTTGTGGATCTTCTTTGGCATCTAGTGTCAAGCATCTACCACCACTTTAGGAGGAATTTTGAGGGGAGGTTGCATGGTTTCTCTCCTCATCTCAATTTTGGAAGGAATTATTTCTTTGCATGGAGTTTTTTCCTTCTCAGATTCTAAGGGAGTCACATCAATTGTCTATCTATTCTCTCCTATGGGGGGACTATTGTCACATGAAATTGCACCCTACTAAACATAGGCTCAATATTCTAATGATATAATGGAAATAACCTCAAGATGTGGGACTTAGTAGTTGAGGTTAGATCTTCAAAGAAGGGCGGATTCCTTTTCTAAATTAGGTGCAGATATGTTGGTCCAACCCAGCATATGAAATCTTATCACTAATCCTATTCTACCAGCTCATAGAGGAAAAGCAAGAGAAATAATTGCTTAAAAAAGGAAGGGGGTGATACACTAAGATTAGAGATGTTTCTTCTTGTTTGTGATTGCACAAGGTATCAAAAAAATCACTAAAGAAGCTTACACAGTTCTCTATTTCACCAATTTTATAAGAAAGCATGAAGCTAGGGTCTGAAAGATCCTAAAAGGGGTGCAAATTACCCACAATTAACACTTACAACAAATTAGCACACTCGTACAACCTACAAAAATGATGAGAGTTCATGCATGCATAGAGGTATCAAATGTCAAAAGATACAAGCATTGAGAAGAGGTAAAAATAGTGATTTTATTAATACAGAGGCTTGAAATCCAATCTTATAGTTGCACAATGCAAAGGTTGCATAAGTCTGCTAGAGAAAATCCCAAGAAGAACCCTTATAATGAGCACAAAAGTTACTTGTATTCATATGTAGGATGTGAGAGAGAAAAGGGCATGTGGTTGGGCAGGAAACCCTATCCAAAACCCCTACAAATCATGTGCAAACATGTGTCCATTCAAATCTTGAGCTAAAAGTCCTCCATAATGGCCCTAACACCATAGCCATGCCTCCGCAATGATGAATTTGTGAATGAAGGGAAAAAACTCCCACAAAACTCGCAACAAAGCGCAACCAGGGATGGCCCTCTAACAAAAAGGATTTTACAAAACATAAGTGAAGCATGGGTGTTGTTTCTTCCACTTGTAGCTATCAAGAAATGCAATAAAAATCATCCATGTAGCCTCAAGAATCAGATCTGGTAGTTGGGAGAATCGTTGCAACATTAATGGAAAAAAATGCAAAAACTTGTCAAGAGGTCCAAAAGTCCATGTGAGGTCTGAAATCCCAATAAGAACTAAAGATGATAGAAATTGAACGATGTGAGCAGGAACAAAAATCGAATTCAAACTTTTGGAACAAAGTCCAAAAAATCGAAGAGAACCCAAAGTTTCAACAAAGAAAGGAATTGGGCTCAGGGATAGAAATTGGATCCAATCTTTTGGACCTTTGGTCCAAAAATCTTATTGAGCTCTGAAATTCTGGCATGACCGAAGGAAGAGAGGGGATCGAGAATGGAAATTGGATCTGAAATTTTGGATCATTCAATCGAAACCTAGAAGTTCGATGGGACCTAAAGAAGAAGCAAGTACATAAGTGAAGAAAAAACCTAGACATTTGGACATTTTTCCAAATGTCCCTTCGAGATTTGAAGTTCTAACAATACTAAGGAGGAAATGGGAAAGTGAAGATTCAAAAGGAAAATAGACTTTTGGACTTAGTCCAAAAGTTTGATCGAGACCCGAAGTCCTGAAAGGATGAGGAAGCGGAGGTTGATAGTAGGGAAGGATTTGGACTTTGAGACCCAATATCCTAATTAACAAAAGGAGGAGTGGGGATCAAGATTCGAAGCGGTTTTGGACTTTTGATATCTCAATGAGATGAAGAAGAGATAGGAAGAATGGGCTCGAGGAACGAACATGGACATTTGGATTGTTCGGGACCTAATATTCTGAAAGGACTAGAAGAGGATAAGGAAATCAAGAACTTGGACATTTGGACTATGTCCAAATGTCTATTCGAGACTCAATGTCCAGAAAGGACTAGAAGGAAAAGAGGAAAGGAGGAATCGAGGCTCGGGAATGGACTTGGACCTTGGTCCAAGTATTCGTTCGGGACCCAAAACCCCAATAAGATAGAAAGAGAAAAGGAATAAGGGGAAATCGAGGATGCATTTGGAATTTTAGACCAAATCCCAAATGTCTGTTTGGGACCCAAAACCCCCAAAAGGACTTTTTAAAGAAAAGAGAAAAATTTAGGCATCCTTTTGGGATTTTATGCAAATGGGTTTTTGATTGCAGCTTGGTAAAGGGGTAATGCAACTACCAGAAGTAATTGAGCATGATAAAACATTAATATTTCTCAAATTGGTTATAATTGATGGGAAATGAATGGGCTAGCACAAAATGACAATATTTTGGTGATTTATGCAAGATGATTTCCTGGTAATCATGGAATCCAAAGGCCTTATCATTCATAGGGCATTAGTCATAAGGGGAACTACAACAACTAGCCTTCCTCAAAGTACAACATAATATGTGCAAGATTACACCTAGAGGAAAAATAGAACACTTAGATCATGCATTGCCTTAAGGAGAATGTAGGGTGTGTTGGAACACTTCTTAGAAAAACAACTAGGCTAATATATACATGAATTTTCAAGATTACAAAATACCGAAAAACTACCTCTATCAAAGACAAATCTTTTAAAGGTGTTGATCTCCCTTAGACCATAGTTACATTCTTCACCTAGTTGTAACCATTTAAAACATATTTATGTATGCAAGAAATTGCACACAATACCTGCATAGTGAAGAACCACTTGACAGTAAACTTTATCATTGCAGGGAAGCCATTTAATGCAAGTGTCATATTCCTCTAACAATAGTGTCTTAGGTGAACATACAATAGTAGGGGTGAAACCTTCTGGGAACAAG
>VDFB02308492.1:0-15374 GCA_007258455.2 Sequoia sempervirens | reverse complement strand
AAATCAAACACCAATTTCAACAATTCTCTAAGAAATGAGTCAAAGCAATCAAATCACTTTAAACTAAATTTTCTCTATCTAAGGAAAAATCTAGATTTTAATTAACATGGATGGATGTGTAATTCTCAAAAGTACCTTTTCAATGCTAATAATAACTCCAAAATCAAATACCATTGATGCAATATATGCCTTGTTAAAAAATACAAGCAATTTTGGGCTTCAAATTGAAATGTTAAACACCTATAGCAAAATCTATACCACTACAAAGTGCTTGGAACTAGTTGTTTGATGCCTATAAGAACACAAAAAACTAATACACTAGTAAAAGGTTATGCCTCCTAAAATAAAATCCTCCTTTAGGTAATCGAAATGGGCCCCCCTTCACTCTTTGGGAAATGATATGAGAAACACCTATATAAGTGATGAGAAGGTGTTGGAGTTTGGAATAAGTTACCTAGCTAGGTAGAGGCAGTGTGCATGTACATAATTGGTTGCACAACAAAGCAATAGTTGCAATTTGGTGATGGAAATGACTATGAACTATTAGAGGGAAATAGTTCAGTTAATCCCATGTTGCAAACTACAAATAAGCACCCATAAGTGATGAAATTAACTATTAAAACTCTTAGTGAGGTCAAGCACTACACTTTGATGATGAAGGAAAATTTCCCTAAGAATATTTTAATCTATAGACCACCAACTAAATGTAGACCTATTTTTTGACAAGTATATACTTTTAAAGTTGTACGGATTGTAAGAATATGTAAAACTATATAGATTTTCTAGTGACAATTTTTTGCAAACCCTAAAAAATGGCTTAGAATGTTTTTAACTCCAAAAGCTATCAATTTATAAATTTTTGGGCCTTCTAGTCTTAGATTTTAAGGTCCATTGTGCACCAAAATACATTTGAAAAAAGTTTCTACTAAAACACTAACAAATTAAGGACTTGTAAATTTGAAGATTTAATACTGTTGGCATTGGTTGTCATTGATGTCAACACTTATTGTTGTATGTTTGGTAGTGGTTGTCATTGATGAGATTGTTGACATTGGTTGTCAACACTCGATGTGTTGTTTGGCATTTATTGTCAGCATTCGGTTTGTGCTATCATTGATATATGGTGATGTGTTGCTAATGTTCATGCCTTGTCCGATGACAATTGAAGACATGTATGAAGTATACTTGATGTTAGTAGAGTTGATTTCATGATGATATATTAAGATGGGGATTAGAAGCATTAAGATGAGGATTAGAATCATTGCTAACACTGGAGAGATGTTGCTAAAGGTCTATAGTATGTCTTATGCTCTCTTCTATTATTCCTGATGAAGCATGTGTTGTTGAAAGAAAGTTTTGGCCTTCACAAGTTGCTTAAGTGTTTCTAGCTCAGGAAGTTGCTTTGAAGACTGCTTAGGAGAATGCTCTGCATTCATCCACTGTTGAAGATATGGTCTTGCAGTTTGGGATTCAATGTGTGTTATTTGGTCGCACACTCTTATTTTTTCAACTCACCAATGTTGTCGAGGAGGTAAATCTATGAATTACAAAAGGTTAGCACTGTTGTTGGTTGTTTGGAATACTTTGAAAATGCTCTGCATTGATGGACCTCTACTCCTACAGCTTGGTGAATGTGTTTTCAATGTTTGTGCAGTGTCCCAGTTCCAATTTGATGTATTGAAATGGTCTACAAGTTAATCTATTAACATTATATCTTATGGTTATGTTTTGTTCTTCCTAAATGAAGTATTTTGTTCATGTTTCGTTTTTGGTAGTTGTTGATGGTATGACAATATAAAGAAAGGTTCTGAAAGTGTTGTTGGATGTTCATGGAAAATCCCCATGTGATCCACACATTGTTGATTGGTCTCTTTGGTGTTGCATTGCATTTTGATTTGGCTTCTTGGGTTCTTTTGTGGATATCTGGCTGACAAGGGTTGTTCTTGAGTTGAGGTAGATTTGGGTCCTAACCTATCCTATTTGGGACCGCATTGGGTTAATTCAATTGAAATAATATTTTTGGGTTGACTGGATATGTGTTGCACGTTTCCCTATTGTCGACTTGGGTTGATGTGTGCCAACATGTGAGTTGTTTTGGATCACCTTGGAAGTTGTAATGATTTTTTTCCCTCTTTATCCTCTAGATAGGACTGCATTATGTTTTGGTGGCCAACTAATTGAATTCATTTTTAATTTTCTTCTTGGTCAACCTAATTAAAGTTTTGAAGTCTTGTAGTGGATATATAATTGCAAGAACATTTCAGATGCAAATGATATAGATGTGTGAACAAGTATGAAGAAGCATGAATGTGGAATGTATTGAGTTTCCAATAGAGTTAGTGTGAAAGTGTGTAAGAAGAAAGATCAGATGTTCTTGAATGCCTCAATCAACAAAGTGTGTTGACAAATATTATAATTTCTCTAAATCATTTTTTTTATCCTACTCTGAGACAGTGATTCTCATCAGGTCCTTGGATCTTGCCCCTAAAGTTGTGTTAGCTTCAATTTTGAAAGTCTTTTGTATCTTTCTCTAAGGTAGTGTGCCTTAGTTTACAAGTCCATTTTGGCAGTGAACCTTTATATTGTGAGTTAACTCCCATTGTGGTTTTTCCCTCATTGGATTTTCCACATAAATCTAGTGTCACCTTGTGTGCATGTGTATGTTCTTTGTTTCTTTCTCATTGTTGTTGATCTGATTAAGGATAAAGTTGCTATATATTTCATTGATGAAGATTGTTGTGTTGCAAGTATGACTAGTTGGTGTTTTCATTGATTTCAACAAGCTTATGTTTGTGTTGTCATTGATGTCAACTAGTAATGGTTGAGAAGTTGTGATGATGCTTTGATGAGTTTCATTATGTTGTCATTAGTAAGTGTTACTAGTGTCAACCTCTAGTGTTTCTTTGATAAGCTATTGTTTATGGATGTTGTTTGTTTAGTAATGATGAGCATCTATCTTTGGTGCTTGGTTTCCAAGTGCTTTTGAGAAAATTTGAATGAAAGAGGAAAATAGTGTGTTGAAAAGGTGTTTTGGTGTATAGTGTGGATTTTTGGTTTTGGTTTTCATTTCTTTTGTGTTGAATATCTACTTGTGTAGTTCAAATATGTTGGTCAGAGGTGTTCATAGGTGTTATATCCATAATTTCTTGGTCTAGATCGTTGTGTAGATGAAGTTGTGTTCATTAGTGTGTGAATTGTATTGCAGTGGTGTCTAGGAGAAATGGTTTTTCTCTACATTTTTCCAAAGTTTTATTTCTGATCTTGTGGTTCTGGAAGTGTGTTGATGAGGTTCATATCTACCTTTAGTTGAATGTGTTCATGGTTTGGTTCTCTGTAAGTTAATTTCTTGAGTTATGGTGTATGGAAGGTTGTTTGATGTACTAGGAGTTTACCCTCAAGTACCCTCTACTCTCAACCCTCAACCCTCAAGTACCCTTAAACCCTAATCCCTCAACCCCTATACCCTCTACCCTATACATTGGACCCTCAACCCTAATCCTTGAACCATATACCCTCAACCCTCTACCCTCAACCTTAAACCCTCTACCCTCTACCCTCAACCTTAAACCCTCAACCCTCAACCCTTAAACCCTAAACCCTTACACCCTCTACCCTCTACCATCTACCCTATACATTAAACCACCCTTAACCCTCAACCCTCAACCCTTAATATGCACAAAGTACTGTGGTGAAGGTGAAATTTTCTTTGTTTATGATTATCTGGAGGAATAAATGGGTATATACAAAGGGAATGTTGGTGACAGTATGGATCTTGTCACACAAATTGTTGCATTTCATGTTAAATACAATGAAAAATCAAAGGCAGTAGATCTTTTGATGCAAGTGAAATGTAGGCAAGCAATTGAAGGCTAGTGAATATTGGGGAAGGATTTTTTGTTCTAACACCCTTAATCTCTACTAGATCAGAGCAATTAGGCACTAAATTAGGTGCTAAAATAGGCTCTAAAGCAGGTGCTAAAATAGGCATTACATCAGGCGCTAATATGGGCACTAACATAGACGCTAATCTGGTTGCTAATTTAGGCGCTAATTTGGACATTACCGTAGGCATCATTTTTGGTGCTAATCTTGGCATTAATCTAGGTGTTAATATGGGTGCCACACTAGGAATTAATATCGGTGCTAATTTTGGTGCTAATTTGCACCTGCTTGTTCTGGTTGGTGCAAAAAAATCCAAAAATAATGCCATCCCGAAAAATAGTGTCGACTTTTCCCAAAAAATGGAGAAAAATAAATTAAAACAGTGGGTGGAAGCAAAAAATAGAGCAAAAAAAGGAGCTAATAATAGGGATTTGTTGTAGTGTTATAAGCTTTAGGAAGAGTTCTAAGTACTTAATTTACCACTTCTTCATCTTTCAACTCTCCACCAAGACCTCTGATACTATTGACAACTTCATCCACCTTGAGCAAGTAGCTTGTAATTTTTTCATCTTCAGACATTCATAGGGTCTCAAACATGATCTTCAAATTTTACATTTTAGCTTGCTTGATCTTATCATCTCCTTCATAAATGCTTTCTAACTTTACCCAAATTTCTCTAGCAGTTTTCAGATTCATAACTTTCACCAATTTAGATTTAGCAAGACCACTTAAGAGAGCAACCTTGCTTTTCTATTGTTTTCATTGGCCTTGATCTCATCAGTAGTGCTTAGACCATTTGTAGGAATAATATATCATCTTTCACTAGACTTCCAGATCTCAAATCCAAGAGAAACCGGAAAACATTCCATCCTTTTCTTCCAAAATACATAATATGATCCATCAAATATAGGAACATCTTTCTTGTGCACCATCCTAGATCTACCTCAAGTAGTTAAGCTTTCTTCCAAGGAACCTTGCTTTGATACCAATTGTTGAATGCAAAAGACAACTAAGAGGGGGGGTGAATCAGTTGTACCTTAAAACATCAAAAGCCTCACAAACATTTAGATCCAAAATAATTCAATTAACCCTTAATCTGTTAGAGTGATTTATCATGAAAGAAAATAATAGAAATAGAAACACATCAACACCATGCACAAAGGAACACCAAATTTACGTGGAAAACCTAAGATGGGAAAAACCACGGTGAGGATTAACTCACAATATAAAGTAATATGGACACCAAATACAATAGGGCTCACTACCCAACGAAAGAAAGGCTCGCTACTAGAATACAAGAGAAGATAGAGAAGAATTTTACAATGAGAAATCTATCTCGAAGCAACACAAAAATCCACCACAACATCACCAACACCTTTACAGTATTTTCGAAGAATTGTAGACACCTTCTAGTCACTGCATTTAGTAATCTAGCACATGAAATCTATTGCACTGCACTTGTCAAATTCACACCCTACCACTTTCCAATTTGCATCACTCGCATCATATTGATCTATCTTAACATACCTCAACAACTCAACAATTATTTATATCATCTTCAACATTGAAAATATTCTGCAAGGTCGACTATGCACCTCAACTATGTAAATTCAAATTAGATCAGAACCACAACATTCCTGCGGTGGAAAGGAATGAAGGTAAACCACAACACACCTTAGCTAGGACCTAAATCCACTCATACACGCCACACCACACTTCCACAAACAACAAAGCAACTTTGCAAGTAGTGCAAACACCCAAGGTAAGTCAAACCTATTTAGCATCGTGAAGACCTAAGCACACACTTCCTCAAATACAAATACGACTTGTAAACACCACATAACACTTGAACACGATCTAGAATATTCCAAAAACACCCTGAAAACCAACAAATTCCTTCACAACAACTTTCACTTGAAGAATGTACACACCCAATACACTCAAACAACTCTGTTATACACTGTAACTCAAGAAAATGACTTCCAAAGCACCAAACCATGAATAAATTCATCAGAAGAAAGACATGTACACACTATCAACACCTGCCTAGATCTGCAAGACTTGAAACCACTATGCGGAGAAATGCGAAGCAAGAACATTTATCCCAGGCACCTCTGCAAAATATAGTTCACATACTAGTGAGCACAACTTCATCTGCATAGTGATCCAACACACCAAATTTTGAATGCAACACCTTTGAACACCTATGATCAACATATCCAAACCACACAAGTAGATCTTCAACCCAAAAGAATTGCAGAGCACAACTGGAACACTACTCTTTAACCTAGAACACATTGCAACAAACTGTTTCCTCTTTTTATTCAGTTTTCTCAAAAGCACTTGGAAACCAAGCACTAGAAACATATCAACATCTCCAATATTTCCTCATCACCACCAAACCAATTGCAACATAAGAACTCAACCATGCATCCATAAACAAAAGCTTATCAAAGAAACATAGAGAGGTTGACACTAGTAGCTTACTAATGACAACATAATGAAACCAATCAAAGCATCATCAGGGACAACACCAACTTAATACCAACTGCACATCCTTGCAACAAACTCCTTCTCCTACAATTGATACCAATGACAAAACAAGCTTGTTGACATCAATGACAAGACAAAATCTTCTTGACATCAATGACAACACCAATTGCTCATACTTGCAACACAACATACCATCATGGATTATGAAATCCAACCTTATTCTCATATCCAAAGAAATAGGTTCGAAACAAGCCTCTCGGGCCTCTACAAAATCAAGATCTTCAAGATATAAACTCTTGAGTTCATTGAACCCAACAACTTCTATCTTCATCTCTATCAACAAATTTCCCCTTCTACTTAAGACATTTGCAACTTTTATTAACTTCCCACTTTTGTGTTTCAAAACATAACTCTACAAAAACTCAACTTATTTTAATTGTCTTTGGTTGAAATTGCCTGACTACTAAGGTACTGTAAGGCCTAATGATCAATATATAAAAAAATTGTTTTGGCAACAAATAGTGCCTCCATTTCTTCAAATCTTGAACTCTTGCATAAAATTCTTGATAATAGACATAATATTCTCTCTTGGCATCATACAACTTCTCACTAAAATAGGCAACAAGCTTACCTTCTTGACTCAAACCATCTCCTATGGCACTGCCACTAGCATCACAATCTACCTAAAACACCTTATTAAAATCTAGAAGTGCCAAAATAGGTTGCTCTATGACTTTATCCTTTAAAAAATCAAAACTTAGTTTCTCCTATAGTCCATTTAAACTCCTTTTTTTCCCCTCTCATTGTCTCTATTAGGGGTGCAAAAATACTACTGGAACTCTTAATAATTTTTTTATAAAAAATTACTAGACCATGAAATTGTCTTACCTCTATAACACTCCTTGGTGTAGGACACTCAACAATAGCCTTTACTTTCTTTAGTCTATCTTAAGATTGTCAACTGATACTACAAATCCCAAATATATCAACTCCTTCTTTACAAAACTATATTTTTTGAGGTTAATCAACAATTTCTCTTCCCCCAACATCTCAAAAACTCTACAAATATACAAGCACTCCTCTAATGTCTTACTAAAAATTAAAATTTCATCCAAGTAAACAATGATAAATTTACCCAAAAATATTTTAATACCTCATTCATGAGCTACATGAATGTGCTTGATGCAATGGTTAGCCCAAATGGCATGACTAACCACTCATATAGTCCCTCCTTGGTTTTGAAGGTTTTCTTCCATTCATCTCCCTCTTTGATCTAGATTTGATGATATATGCTCTTCAAGTCAATCTTTGTCAAGTACTTAACTCCACTGAAGTAATCTGTAATTTCATCCATCCTTGGCAAGGGAAATCTATACATGATTATAATCTTGCTAATGGCTCAAGAGTGTACACATTCTCCACTCTCCATCCTTATTTGGTGCTAGTATTGCAAGTATTGCACATGGACTCAAACTCTCTTAGATCAATCCTTTCCTCAACAACTTGTGGACTTGTCTATTTAGTTTCTCATTTTTTGTAGGAGTTATTCTATGGGTTGCCTTATTTGGAAAACTGGCTCCTGACCTATCAAATCTATTTGGTGACTAATCTTCCTCATTGGTGGCAAACCTTTAGGTACATTATCTAGCACAATGTCTTGGAATTCTCCTAGTAGATTTGAAAATTCTATTGGTACATCTTCTTCTTCTTCTTCTTCTTTGAATCTAAGAATCAACACAAAGTACGCATGCTTGTGCCTCATACAATCTAAAAATTTCCTCCCATTTACCAAACAAACTCTTTCATTACTACATTCATTTTCTCCTACCTCCTTTACCTAGGCTTCAACTTATGACAAACTCCATCCTTTGTGAGGGAAGATGTGTTAGCATGGCCATCATGGCCATCACACTGATCAAATTGTCACAACCTCCCTAGTAATAAATGGCATGCATCTATAGACATGATGTCACACAATAGCACATCATGGTAATTCCCAATATTGAACTTTATTAAACATTGTTCTTTGACCAAAGCTCTATGGTCTTTCTGCAACCATGCAATTTGATATGGATGTGGGTGCCTCTTCCTTTCCAATAGTAACTTGTTAACCACCTCTTATGAAACAGGATTATCCTTGCTACTACTATCAATGATAACATCACAACATTTGCCTCTAGCTTTGCACCTTGTGCGGAATAAACTCTTCCTTTGAATTGGTTCCTTTTCTTCATTCAACAATGCCCTCTTAATGACCAAAGTCTCTCCTCTTTCTACATCTTTAGAATGCCCAAATTTAACTTCCTCGTCTACTTGTGCAACTCATGCATTACCTTCAGGTCTCCTATTTGTCCTTCCTTGATATTGTGGACAATCATAGGCTTGATGTCCTTCTTCTCCACATTGGAAATAGGTTCCTCTGAAGCCTCCTCTCTTAGGGCCTCATCCAAGTCTTCCTCTTCCTCTTTGTTCACCAATGTTCTAGTCACAAGGGTGATAAAAATTATCTCCTTTTTGGTTCTGGGACTCAAAGTAGCTTCTTCATTATTCTTTTGATCTTCATTTCATCCTTTCTAGGATCTTCTGCCAGTCCTTCCATCATGACCTCTTCCTCTTTGTTGGATTTGAAATCTTCTATTTAGCCTCTCTTCTACATTTAGGGAATATTGATAAACATCTTCTATTGTAATCATTTTGACCAAACTCAACTCATCTTGAATACTTTATTTCAAGCCATTTATATAACGTGCTACCTTTTCCTTGCTGGCCTGGCCTATTCTAATTATGACATTATAGAACTCTTATGTGTAATCCTTAATAGACTTGCCATCTTTCTTCAAACCTTGCATCTTTTTTAAAAGATCTAACTCATAATCGACAAGAATAGATTGTATCATTAACTTCTCCATCATTTGGTCCCATCTTGTGACTTTCTCTCTACCTAGATTCTATTTTTTCTAGTTGTACTTCTTTTCAAAAAATGTTGTCACAACCTTTCAATTTGGTCTTTACAAATCTGCCCCTCTTAGGATCTTCTATCTCTTTGTACTTAAAGTACTCTTCCATGTCATTGATCCCATCGATCAATTCTTCTGAATTGAGATTTTCGAAGTATGTAGAAACTTCAATACTTGTCATTTTTCAATCTTGGAGAGGACCTTCAATAATCTGACCATTTTTAACCCTTCCAACTTACTAAAAATAGTAATCTTGCCATTTTTAGCCCTTATTGAAAATTTACTCACCAGACCTAACAAAAACCAAAGTAAATAATATTTTCTGGATGCAAAATTGCTTTTACACCCTAGATGCTCCTACATCAATCATTGAAGAAATCCCTAAAATAATTTCATAGAAGCCATGGGTAAACCCTTGCCTTTACAATATTAAATAAAAAGTCTTTGTTATAAACTTAAAATGAAACATGACAAGCATACAGTGAATGGTAGCATGCCCTATATTGTTCTTCCTATTACATTCCACTAGAAGAATAAAACACAATACATTTAAATATTTTTCTAACATGATTTAAACAAACTTCTTCACAATTTCAACAAAATATCTTGACAATACATTGAGATAGGGTAGACAAACCTATTGAGAAGAATTAGGTCTATCTACAATTCATATTTGACTTTTTGATCATCTACAATTTGTGAAGCCAAGATTGAAATCATCTACAACTTGATTTTCAAGTATTGAATTAAAATAAATAACAACATTGAAGACAACACATATTTTGACAATTTTTACTTTGTCTATTATTCGATGACAATAATCACCAAAAACGACAGAAAATAGACCATGTCTAACATTTCATCATAAAGGAAAATAACAAGATCAAAACATTGAAGTTGGTAACAATTATATGTTAGAATCATGACATGATGCCTTAAAAATACCATTTTGTATGGAGAATAGCCACTTCCTTAACTTGGAAATCCGTCCTTTCATGAAAGCAATTGTCAGCAAAACATTTTGGGAACACCAATCACAACAAGAAAAAGTGCGTGAAAGAGTCTTTTATGTTCGTTTATTACACAAATCAGGTACATGAAAATGCAGTAGAAGGAACTGGCCAGCCATGAGACAACATTTGCAGCCATTGTTAAGTACACACACTTCGACGGTTGCAAATTACAAAAGAGCTCTAACTTTTAAGCCCATCCGCTGTACCTATCGACTCTTTCCCCTTACCTTTATGTAAACTAATTCGGTATCTCGTGTACAATGCCTGTACTTTCTCAGTTTTGAATTTAGCATGAAAAGAATATTGAACCCACAAATCCAAATTCTGTATTCAAATTCACTGTGGGTGACGATCAGTACAAATTCATCAGTGCAACTCCATCCTACCGATAAAACTGTCGTCAGAATACTATGGGGCAACTCCACTTTGCATTTACTGAACACTGTAAGTCGTGCAGATTGGATTTTTCCTTTAAAAGTTGTGGATTTTCGTAAGGCTTGAATTTGTTTCAGTGTACGGTTTTAGAATTTACTCGGACAATCTGTTCTTTATTTCTTTTACGATCGTCAGACACGGAGTTGTAGATCAATGTCCAATTAACCAATTATTGATGTTTGTTCTGAAGTTTGTAAAAATCTGCAGAAGTAAATTTGGTGAAAATGTTATTGGTTGGTTGGTTTCAAGGAAGAAAGTAGGTCGACAACTACTGTATATGCATTTACTGAAGAATGTTGAACAACATTCATGATCACATTTAATGATTGAATAACATTTATGATCACATTTAATGATTCAACAAAGTTGAGTAGATTTAAAGCTGAAAAACTTCATCCGAATCTTTGAGAAAGATTTGAACTTTGCTGAGATGCTCAGACTATACTACTTCACCGCTTGAACATGTAGGTACTATAATAGCCATTCTTGATAAACTCATGAGTACTTTTTTACTTTCAGCAAAGCAGAACTTAGTTTTACCCATTCTATTGTAATTTAGGCCATGCTGCATCCTCAGATCTGTCTTTTCTGTACCTCTAGAGAAAAGAAAAGTTTTGGTAATCCATTTAAAGAAAAAGCAGACAATAAGATCTCACTGTGGCACGTAATTCACTATAGATGACTCACTGGTTCAATCGGTCTGGTATGAATGTATGATGAATTTGACCCATTTGCTTTGGTTCAACTACATTTACAACTGTCGTTAAGTACGTGGACCCCGTATATTCAGTTTCCTCTTTTTGTTTACACATAATTGAATTATATCAAATTTGCATTTTTTTTATAATGGTTGTAATGATTGAAAATTATTTACTTAATACTCTTTTTCTTTATATTTTTGGGTCGTGAATCGGTTGTCTTAAATATATTGATTAGTCTTTATGTTTTTGGGTCAATTGTGATATGGTAGCCTTTCATATATTGATTACTATATAAGATAGTCTATTTTGCATTGAAGTTAGTAAATGATGGTATTCATTCCCGCATCTCATCATCATTTATCTTTAAAAATTCTTTCTATTTTCTAAATATTTTGTTTACAATTTTGGTTTAGATATACAAGAGCGAAATTGATTGGTCAATCTTATGCTCATAATTTTTACCCTCACATTTACAAAATTCAGATTTCAAATTCAAACTTTTAATGCCTTTTTCACATGATTATTACAAGCTGACCAAAATACAAATTCTCCAATACTACAATGGTCTCTTAAAGGCTAATCCTAATTGGACTAAAGCATCTAGAATATAGAACATGGAAAGAACAACTAGGTTAAGGAGCTTAAGAAGAATCAATTCGACATTGTTTATGACATCATCTTTAGAGCATATTACATGCTTGCTTGTAGCTATCGATCTTGATTCACTATCATTAAATTGGTCGATCTAAGGGTCTAAATGAGAACTTCACCTTAGCATTCCAACAAATTCTTAAAGATGTTTGTAAACACCACTTATCTTTTTGCAAATTTAGATATACCCAAATTAAGGTGAACATGTTTCATTCTACAAAATTTTATATATAAAATTGTGAATTGTGCGTTCACATCTATGCATTAAGATTAGGTTTATGCTCATGGAGATTTTAAAGAAGAAAACTCTTTATTTGTATCATAGGCATATGGTAGATTGTATAAATCATCAAGAGATACAAGATAGTCTAAAACAAGATCATCTACGAATGGATGAGTATTAGGATCTCCATGTATCTTTAAAAAATTGGTTCAAAGTGCACAAGAACACTCAATGTGTATAATGGCACTCCAAGTGTTATCATCAATTTGTAGACTAATCAAGCCTATGACATGATCATTTTTAGAATTCCAAATAAATTTTCTATAAAAAATACCTTGTTGAGGAACAAGAACATTTAGATATGGCAAAAGATAGCAATACGTAACTGAACGAAGCATACTGAGTTACGTATCATTGCTCTATGCAAGAGATTTGCAAACAATATATGCAATATTCTTCAACAAGAAAAAGATACAAAAGTAAGATACTTTCAAGAAGATATGAAAGCTCCAGATATTCTTCAAGATATAATTAAAATGAGGGTTGAGTGCTTATAAGAGTAAAGCCCTGGATTCATTCATTTTCCAAAGTTCAAAGGAAATCATGCTAGGGCAGTCTTCTTTACAAGGGTAAACATTTGATCTTCAAAGAAACAATCCATTCAAGGTAACCACAACCCACAATCACCCTTTGGTCTTCAATCTATCAAACTCACTCTAGTAACCACTCACAAGAGCCCTCACACATCAACAAATGAGCCTTCCTTCACAAACCGCCCCTTTAACCTACTAGCCTTTCAAAATGACATTTTTGTCAACAACTTCCAGGGCAGACCCAATACCCAAATTGTGAAAACAAATTTAGATACCCTTTTTTCCACTCTTCAACATATCAAAAAAACTAGATAGAGTTACTTTTAAATGCAAAGGTCAAAAACTGAATGTCCCGCTTTATGATTAAGCCTAATTAGGCAACTAGGCATGTGAAGTACTAGGGCTTGATCCCAAAGGCCTCTCAATGAATGCTCCAACAATTCCCTTGCTCTAACAGGGTCCCCACACACTCTTCAACATCTCCCAATAGTCAAATCAACCTTGCTTAGATTCCTCCAATGCCAATTCAAATTGTTCACTAGTTTCCAGGCTTGATACATAGAGATATTTGGCCTCTATTGCATCCTTGCACGTGCACTCGTACACCCTAGACTCTACAAGTTTGGATTATCAAAGAACATCATATTACAAGCCATTCCACCAATTTATAGGGATTTTCACTAGTGGAATAGGGAGAAACACATTTTTCTTGCTCACTGCCTACCCTACTTAGGGTTTCAAACCAGTTTGCAAAAAAATGGCTATAACTCCTTTATTTCTTAATGAAAATGAGTGCAATCAATTGTCTTAGAAAGTAGATTCAGAGAAATTTTGTTCCAATTGGTTTCAGATCACCATACACCCGTACAGGCCCGTACCACATAGTAGAACAGGAAAGAACACCCTAGAAATGCATAAATTAAGGTATTGTATTGCTTGTAACTTCAAAAATTCAACATCAAACCTCTTTGATCAATGGAACTAGTTCTTTTAAACATCACTCAACCTATCCCAACATTCCTCAACCAATTTTTGAATTATGGACTTACAAAACAATGTTAAGTCCATTCTTTACATCAAAAAGACAAAAGTTGATTTGACAACATTCAACAACTTTGACACTTTTAACATTTTGACAACACCTTATATTCCAAGAATTAATCTAGAATCTTACATGCATAAAATGACCCATGAGGACCCTTATTACATGAGAAAACCACAAAAATAAAACAAAATGACACTTTTTCCTCTTGGAGGGATGAAACTTGTGGGTGCCCCTGCACCAATCTCTAAATTACATAGACATAAAACCCTTAGCAAAATTTATAAGCTCTGCAACATTAATCAATATGAAAATGAATCCCCCTAAGCACAAATCAAACACCAATTTCAACAATTCTCTAAGAAATGAGTCAAAGCAGTCAAATCACTTCAAACTAAAGTTTTCTATGTCTAAGGAAAAATCTAGAATTTAAATGACATGGATGGATGTGTAATTCTCAAAAGTACCTTTTCAATGCTAATAATTAATTCCAAAATCAAATATCGTTGGTGCAAGATATGGCTTATTGAAAAATACAAGCAATTTTGGGCTTTAAATTGAAATATTCAACACCTTTAGCAAAACCCATACCACTATAAAGTGCTTGGAACTAGATTTTTGATGCCTATAAGAACACAAATAACTAATATGTTGGTAAAAATTTATTCCTCTTAAAATAAAATCCTCCCTTAGGTAATAGAAATGGGCCCCCCTTCACTATTTAGGCAACAATATGAGCAACACCACATATATAAGTGAAGAGAGGGTGATGGAGTTTGACACACTGCCTAGCTAGGAAGAGGTAGTGTGCATCCATATAATTGGTTGCACAACAAAGCAATTGTTGCAATTTTATGATAACGATGACTATGAACTAGTACAAGGCGGTAGCAATTAATCACATGTTGTTGGAATTGCAAATAAGCACCCACAAGGGGAACAAAATAAACTCCTCCTTTAGGTAATAGAAATGGGCCCCCCTTCACTATTTAGGCAACAATATGAGCAACACCACATATATAAGTGAAGAGAGGGTGATGGAGTTTGACACACTACCTAGCTAGGAAGAGGTAGTGTGCACCATATAATTGGTTGCACAACAAAGCAATTGTTGCAATTTTATGATAACGATGACTATGAACTAGTACAAGGCGGTAGCAATTAATCACATGTTGTTAGAATTGCAAATAAGCACCCACAAGGGGAACAAAATAAACTACTAAAACTCTCAATAATTGGGCACTACACTTTGATGATGGAAAAATTCACTAAGAATATTTTAATCTACAGACCACCAACTAGATGTAGACCTAGTTTTTGACAAGTATAGATATGTAAAATTTTATGGATTGTAAGAATTTGTACAATTAAATAGATTTTCTAT
>VDFB02308491.1:0-16607 GCA_007258455.2 Sequoia sempervirens | reverse complement strand
CATGTTGTAGCAATGAAGATGATGTTAAGATATTTAAGAGGCACATTGGATTATGGCTTGTGGTATCCTAAGGATACTGAATTTACACTAAATGCTTATACATATGCAAATTGGATTGGTTGTGTTGATGACGAAAAAAAGTACAAGTGGTGGAGCATTCTTTCTTGGATGTAGATTGGTGTCATGGTTGAGTAAGAAGTAAGATTCAATTTCCTTATCCACTGCAGAGGCTGAGTATATTGCAACATCATGGTGTACACAAGTTTTGTGGATGAGACAGACATTGAAGGATATCAGAGTTTTGTATGATGAGCCTATATCTATCTTCTGTGATAATACAAGTGCAATTAACATTTCAAATAATCCAATAATGCATTCAATGAAAAGGCATATATCTATTAGGTATCACTTTTTGAGAGAGAAAGTTATGGAGAATGAGGTGAAACTTG
This sequence comes from Sequoia sempervirens, assembly GCA_007258455.2. Classification (NCBI taxonomy): domain Eukaryota; kingdom Viridiplantae; phylum Streptophyta; class Pinopsida; order Cupressales; family Cupressaceae; genus Sequoia; species Sequoia sempervirens. The sequence goes on along the minus strand of VDFB02308491.1, from coordinate 16,158 downwards.
AGTATGTACCTACAAAGGATCAGATTGTTGACATATTCACTAAGGCTCTTTTGAAAGATACTTTTGAGTATCTTCGAGAGAAGTTGGGGGTTATTTCCCCTCATTTGAACTAGATGCATATGGAGATGCATCAATCCAATGGATCTATGAATCTATCTCTTTTTAAGATTGATGTTGGTGGGTACCTCTTAGGGGGAGTAGGTAGTGTCATATGTTGTCATTGAGTTCTTGATTTAATTAGGTGTACTCCTAAGGGGGAGTATTTAGAGCAAGTATATCGGTCCAACCTCAAAGGGGGAGAACAATGAAAAAGACTTTGTCCTTTGTCATTGATGTCAAAGGGGGAGAAAGTATCATGTGAAAAAATTTATTTACTCAGGAGGAGAAAAGGAAGGAAATCATAAGAAAGTGTGTCTAGATTTGTTGTGTTGTCTTTGATGAAGGAATGGAATCATAAGAAAGTGTGTTTAGAGTTGTTGTGTTGTCTTTGATGGTTTTTCACATCATGTGTTGCCATCAATGAAAAAGGGGGAGATTATTGCAAGTGTGAAGGTGTTTTCATTGATGTCAACAAGAATTCTATAGGTTGGTGTTGTCATTGATGTCAACTATGTGCTAAGGAGTTTTGTTGCATGATGAAGATGTCGAGGATATTGAGAAAATTATGGAAAAAGAGGAGAATAGGATGTTGTAGGTTGTGCATGTGTAGTTGAGATATTGAGGAAGTGTTATGAGTACATGGAGCTATCTTTTTTACTGCAGTGTCTGGAGATGAGTTGGAATGAAGTAATGTGTAGAGATGATGTCTCTGCTACTTGGTTTCCAATTGTTTTTGAGAAAATTTGATAAATAGAGAAAGCAGTGTTGTGCAAGTGTTCAGAATGTGCTCCAGGATGTGCTTCGTGTTTTATTTTGTTGATGCTATTCCTGCGTGAATCTAATATGTTGTTCAAGGTTGTTAGAGGTTGCTATATTCAAAATTTGGATTTATGGATCGTTGCATAGAGTGAGTTATTTTCACCAGTGTGTGTACTAGTTTTTCAGTAATGTTTTCTATGGCCTGGGAGAAATGTATTTGCTCCACGTTTCTTCACAATTTAGCTTTAGGTTGTGTGGATTTGGGAAGTTACTTATAATGTTTCAACCTTTCAGTATTCAAGGTTTCACTTGATTTGGTACAATATAGTGTGTGTCTCATGTTGTGCGAATGAGGTTTATTGGATGTTCTAGGTTGAAGTATTTGTATGAACATTATGAGTTTGGATGAAGTGTTTGATGAATCTCAAGTAGTTTGTAGATTATTCTAGATCATTTTCAAGTGAATTTTGTTGTCTAAAAGTTTTAGATTTGATTAAGGAAGCATGTACTTAATGTTTATGGTGTTTAGCACGTGTATTGGCTAACCTTGTGTTAGCACTACATGCAAAGTTTATGGAAGTGTGTTGAGGTGTGTTGGGATCTATTTGGGTCCTAATTAAGGATTTATATGGGTCTCCTCCATTCCTATCCACCGCAAGAATGTTTAGGTGCCAACCTAATTTGAATTTGTAAGTGTAATAGATAGTTTCCAACCTTGGAGAAGGTTCTTGAGGTTGAGGTTGATATAAATAAGAGTAATGTTGTTGGGAGATGCAAGAGAGAAGAAAGATAGATGTGAGATCGATGTGAGTTATGTGTGATGTGAATTTGAGTAGAGCAGTGTGAATTTCAAGTATTTGGATTCTTGAAAGCAGCGTGCTGAAGGTGTGAAATCTTTCATGCAAGGCTATGAAATTATTGGAGCTTTTGTTATGGATTCCTTGTTGCATTGAGAACATATTCTCCGTGTAACATTTCTCTTCTATCTTCTTGTATTTCTTTTTGTGGTTGTGAGCCCTAGCTATGAGCCTTTTTGGACATTGTGTCTTATTCTGACAGTGAGCCCTTGTTCAGATTTTGCAATTACTTATATTATGAGCTAATCTTCACCGTGGTTTTCCCTCGTTGGGTTTTCCACGTAAATCTAGTGTTCTCTTCTCGTTGGGTTTTCCACGTAAATCTAGTGTTCTCTTGTGTGTGGTGTTGTTATTTCAGTTTCTATTATTTGTATTTCATGTTTAATCACTTTAACAGAATAAGGGTTTAATAAATGCATGTGGATTTGATTATTGTTGAGGATTTTGATGTTTTAATTTGCTACAATTGATTCACCCCCCCTCTCAGATGTCTTTTTCATTCAACATTATAAAGTATGTAACATTTTATCCCATTAAATCATTTTAAACATAAAATGGTGGTCTCCTTTCCATTCTACTTGTTTTATTCTTTGAAAAATTCTATAAAAAATTGCAAACATGCCCCTAGAGTAACACCCCTTCAAAAAGAGTGACTTTACCTATTTTGAACTTTGGAAGAGCAAAGAATCCTAAGATTCATCACAAAGGTTTTAAAAGGAAAGGGGAATATTAAAATAGTGGTTGAGTATTTTCATTCTATCTTTAGGAAATACAAAAATCCTATGGATGACACTTAGGAGGCTATTGAGAAGGAGACTAATACAATTTCAAAAACTTGGGATTCCTTTTCCAAGGACATTAGTCTCAGGTTACAAGAAGAAATAATTGGGAAAGGAAGTTGTAGAGAAATTGGTAGTTTGTTGAGAGGTAAAAGGAATAGGGAGGACTCATACAAAGGTCATCTACATGTCCCTATGGTAAGTACATGAAATATGATGAAGAAAGGAAACAATATTCAATAAATCCCAAAGAAAATAAATGGGTTGGATATTAAATGGAGAAGGATGGCTAAGGTCTTCCTAGAACCCTTTGTTGGAAGTTTCTTTCTTAGAATTTTGATCCTTGCCTTGCTCTACCAAGGGAATTATCCTTACCTAATTCTAACCCCTCATATTTACAAGAATTATCTAATGTGGTGAATCAAGCAATCCAAAATCTAGTAACCTTGTAAGAGGATTTTGAGGTGCAAAATTTCCTTATTAAATGGTTTTTTGTTGAGATAAATAGGGTCAATATCAAACTATACTTAAGAAAGAAAAATAAAGATGAGTAACACAAATTTAAAATGAGGATGAAAAATCTTCTAGAACTAGAAAATAATTCCCCAAGCAAATAGATTGGTTAAGAATTACAATTCAAGAAGAAGGAGAAAATTGTTGTTGTAGGTGAAGAGTTTAAGTAGGAGCAAGACAATCACAAGAAAAAATTGGACATAAAGACCATCAAGAATAGTTTGAACAAGGTAATAGATGTTAGCAAGTTCACTATAAGGAATATTACAATGGAGATTAATATCCTTAATAACAAGATGAGAAGATCTGCTAACAATTTTGAGGCTCCTAATCGGGTTGGACAAAGGTACTAAGGCTAGCCTGAGCTCCAAGAATTGGAGCAATAAAAATAAGTATGAGGAATAAAAGAGAGAATTGTAGGATTTTTTTGGCCTACATAAAAGCTTTTTTCAAGAGAAGTTAGAAGTCGCCACTATGTTGAACAAGTTGTAGGTGTTTGTATTTTTTTCTAGTTTTATGTCATCTATAAGTTGCAATTTCATTGTTGTTTTTTTATTGTTTTATTTTTATCTCACTAGTTGTAATAGGGTTTCAAGGTCCCTTCAAAACCTATTTTATCCTCTTAATAAAAAACATTAGTTGCTACTAATGTCTTGCATGGAAAATAATGTTCTAGAATAAATATACATAAATGATCATCAAAATACATTCTTGTAAGTATGCATTTGTTAAGTACAACAATGCATGAGGTAAATTTTGATATTCTATCTCAATAGATAAGAAACAACTTTGGTTTGATTTTTTTATTTATTTTGCAAACAAAAATGGCACATACAAATGTAATAGTAAATTAATAAAATTTTAGATTGCTAAATTGGAAACCTCCATCTTGGAATGTACATTGCATCTTAAAATCAAATAAAAGTAAAGATGACATATACATGAAGAGAAAACATGTATTAAGAAAACCACAAGTGAGTTGAAATAAGAATAATAATTGCATTTACTAGTTATTCATTTACATGTATTATCTCAAATCTATGATAAGAATTGCATTATCTTACTCTCTTCTTATATCTCTTTATCTCACCCTCTCTCTATCTCTCCCTCTTTATCTCTTTCTCTCTACCTCTCTTTATTTATCTAATCTGAACATCTTTATCTCTCTTTCCCTCTTTATCTCTCTATATATATCTTTGTCTCCTCTATTTCTTTTTATCTCTCTGCATTTATCTCTCGCCTCTCTCTCTTTCTATCACTTTTTGTATCTTCCTTTTTTCTCTTTTTATTTATTTATATCTCCTTCTCTCTATTATCTCTCTATATATGTAAATGTATCTTCCTCTATCTCTATCTATATCTCTATCCCTCCCTTCCTCCCTCTGCCTCTTTGTATTTGTTTGCTCCTCTCTCTCCCTCCCTCTCCCCTCCCCCCTCTATCTATCCCTCTTTGCCTCTCTATCTCTTCTCTTATCTCTTTGTCTTCTATCTCTATCTCTATATATTTGTCTATTTGTCTATCTATGTTCTCCCTCTCTCACTCTCTACCTCTCCCCCCTCCTCTCTCTATCCATCCCTCTCCATGGGATGGAGGCAAAGAGAGCCAAATGAGCATGACACAAAAATGAATCATTATATATTTATAATTTTTCAAGATTGAGAGTCAGACCCTTAATTTACCATATTATTCGCCTCTTTATTAAACTTTTATATATATGTGCTAAATACTATTTTGAGGTGAGCTTAATAAACTTGATTTCATAATGAAGACTAATAGACTTATAATGACCTAAATCAACCACTTTGATAATAGATTGGAGTCTTATAAAACCTTCAAATTATTGCAACCCACTTCAAGTGCAAGAAACATCCTCGATCTCAAAGATTTAGCTTCAATATAGTTATTGGTGGAAGTACCTAAACCATTTGCAAATTCGACACAAGGATTCTCATTCAAGAACATATCCCCACCTTCTTTAGCAATATTGGTGTTCCTCTTGGAAGCCCCATCAAAGAAAATACATTGATTGTCATGAGACAATAGGATTGGATCTAATTTTTTGAGAGGCTTCTTTTTAGCAACAAATCAAAAAGAAATTTCATTTAAAAGGCCATTGTCATAACTATCACTGATGCTTGAGGGAGTTGGTTTATGAAATGGCTTCATTCCTAGCTTTCTAATCTCTCCTAAAAGATACCCAAAATTGTACAATATAATTATTGAATATTATATTATTAATATAGTATATATTTCAATATTATATTATTTAAATTAACCAAAAAAACTTAAACAATAGAATTACAAATAAATTAATGTCAAGTGCACAAGTTTTCATATTAAGCTTATTTACATGTATGTCAAGTGCAAAAATGTGGTGGGTGCTTGTAAAGTGTTTGATCACATGAAATTACAAGACAATGTCTTATAAAATACAATTATTGCAGTGTATACAAGACATGGGTTCTCTCTCGATGCTATCACACTACGTTGCCTAGATTATAAAGCGAAATTTTGAGCACCTACCTCCCTTATTGTCATCTCAATGGACAAGAGTGCCTCATGGAACATGATTATTATAGTCACGTTAACATATAGACTAATGACAAATTAATGCACTTTGTAGACAAGGATGACTATGATAACTTTATTCATCTTGCATCATTAGAAATGTGTATTAAGTAAACCCTAAATACCTTAATAATAGTTAATAAACCAATTAAAAGTAGTCATAGAAATAAATTGTTTAACAAATACACAATAGAAGTGAACACATCTAATGATGCCCAACATTTCTATCGTCTTACATTGTACTCGAACAATATAAACTGTAGGTAGTGAAAGTTAGCGTTGGATATAAATATAAATTTTATGATACGTAAGATTTTTTATATTGAACAAATAGATACAAGAATGAAAACAATATTTTTAACATTTGAACCAATAGTTGCTATTGCATTTGTTGATTTAATGCCCAATATTTTTAACAATATTGAACCGATAGTTGTGACTTTAAAGTTGTTAGCATTGAAGATAACTACCAATAATTGAATAATATGTATTCTTTAGATCTTAAAAGCAACAATCATGTGATGCCGCATCAACGCACAAATAAAACATGATTCAGTACACAAGTATCAATCTCACTTTTTTTTGGGACCATTTTAGACACCTTGACAAAACGCATGTTGATGTGACATCATGTTAATGATGTGGTCCTAAAATCGTAGTAAGTTAGGATGCTCAACTACGGATCCTCTCCCCTAAACCCTAAACTAAAAATAATTACAACTCGGCCAAAAAAAAATCAGAGAGAACGATAAAAAGAACCAATCAATACACTCAACTACTTTACCTGGTCAACAAATGAAACCGACTTTAATTTTTTAACAGGACAACTTGTATTTATCGATTGAATTATCCTGGAAAAGTTGAGAGACGGGCATTTCTGCTCCGGCACCGCCCAATGTTAAATCGACGTGCTGGACATTCAGTACAAAATCTTTACCAGAGTGGTCACATCGAATTCCTTAAGATAATGGATTCCACGCCAGTGGAACGGGGTATGTACGAGGAAGGACAAACATTTGTGGGGATTGAAATTTAAAACATGTACGGTTACTTGAAGTGCAGTAAATGCAGCGGGGAAATCGGACAGGAAAAGCGTCAAAGGGCATCTATGGTACAAATTTCCATATATATCGTGTATGGTACAGATTCCCATCAACTACAGTTTACGCTCCCTCCACTTTCCTGTAAGGCTTCTAAGAAATTCGCCAAAGTAGAAGTTGGACTTTGAAATGGCCATGCTAGGTACCTACGTGGGTGACAGGGCATCTTCAGTGACTGCAAACTAGACAAGGAAATATGTCACTATTCATCTAATTGGGAGCACCACTCTTACAATATTGAGAGGAGTGAAAAGGTGGATGAGAGTTTTGAGACCAACCATGAGTATTATGATCTTCAGTTTGTGAGTGGTTTAGAGTTCTCATGAGAATCATACCCACAAGCATCATAATATGTCAACACTAACATAATCAAGGAGTGGATTGACCATTGCTAGAGGAAGAGATCAATTGAATCTTGGCAATTATATAAGGTGCATTGCTTGTGAGGTCAAGAAATATGTGTGGGTGAGCAACTTTAGGAGTAACTATCATATATCCACGCACCCACCCCCTATATCCTCCCACCTTTTCGTATTGTTTTCCACACACCCGAACTCTATTATCCTCTCACTCACACCTTGCCCGAGAATCATAGGATTAAAACTTGGGGTGGGTGGGAGGAGATATTGCCCCCTACCCACCCAACTAGAATTCCCCCACCCCTTCCTCCCGCCATCCCCCACCCTTCCCCCGCCACTGGGAGATAATGGAGGGATCGGGGTGGGTTTACACTTGTATCTATATGAGAATATAAGAGCTAAATATGGATTTGCTATGCATAGAGAAATGAATATCAATAGAAGTTCTTGAAAAGAGGAATTTACTAATTGTTGAACAAGATTTCCACTCTAAAAGCATGTCATATATGGGTAAACTTTACAAGAATCTTGGGAAAATTCCCTTGAAGAATCATATGCTAGGAAAAATGCTCAAGTTAGAAAGACTTAAAGAAGTCATGGATCTAGTTCCAAGTAGATTGGGCTTTGGTGCAAAATAAAAAAAGATGCTTGAGATTTTCTTAGTGTACACAAAAAGGACAAGGATTAACCACTTCCAAGCAAATCAATCTAGAGCTAATAGGAAGACCTTGGTAGATAATACACCAAGCAAAGGGAACAAACTTTAGTTTAAGAATGTTTGGCCAAACAAGATGCAATATACATTTCCATATTTAAGTTGATGACCTTAAGACCCATTTCTCACTAAGCTTTTAAACCATGACCAAATGCAAAGACAACCGAGCCTATCTTTTGTGAGGTTTGTAATTATGAAATGGGGTATTAAGATACCATTTCCAATCTTTTCATAAGGGTTCAAAACTCTTCACCCTAATTTTGTGTAACATTTATACAATAATTTAGATGGATTTAGAATCTTGAATGAAGGGTTTGTATTTTGAATTGACCTTAGGCCAAGACAACAAATTTTCTAGTGGTCCTTGAAAAATGATTTGGAAGAGTCTTCATGCCTCTACTAAAAATTTTTAGGGCATAAACTTGAGGAATCTTAGCAAGAGTTGAATTCTATCAAGTGATCATAGGAGACCACCAAATGGACTATTGATTGATAGATAGTCTATTACAAAAAATATTCCCTTTCCATAAAATCCATGGCTTGATTGCTTTCCAAGCCTTTCATATACCTTTGATCACAAACTATAGAGTTGAAAATTCCATACTTTGCAATTTGTACTCTATGTATTGCATCCATTTTAGTCTTCATTCCATTAGCATGTTTTAGCAGTTATTAAGCCTTTTTCTCTCACTAGCTGTTGAATTTTATTTGTATCATTGTTTTAGCATATGTTGTGATTTTATTTTTTAAAAAGTATGTCTAGACCAATCCTCTAATATGGAAGCATCTCCACAATTGTAGAGGTATCCACGATATTTTAAAATCATATGAATGCCAAAAACCTTGACAATTGAGTTTTATTTTCATGTTTTTTCATAAATACTCTTTTCCCACTTATAAATAAACCCTTGTAGCAACATATGATCCTCTTGATTCTCTTACTCTTAGTTACATTTTTATTTCTCTATTCTTCGTTTCAATATTATTTCACAAATTTTGAAAAAAAATATTTTAGCTTCTTGGGCACTTGGATTTTTTAAGAGCATTCTAATGTTTCTTTAGTTCTTGGACATGGCTATTTAATAAAAAAAATTATTGTTGGATCTCTTACTTTTATAGCCTTCATGCAAGGTTCTTTTCATGTGGCTTCTTGCAGGATTCTACAACGATTTCTAAACAGTGATCTAAATCTTTAGATTACTAATTTTTCTCTTCTCTTGGAAAGACAATAAACCCTTCTCTACTACATTCTTTCATTCCAAAAATACTATTTCTTCTTTGCATAACATTTGGGGAATACTCTATTGTTGTTTCTTTGATCTTTGAAGGAGACAATAATTGTAATGCCCCAAGCTAACAAGATCAAAACAAAACCTAATAGAACAACTTTTTTTTTGAAACAAGGACAACACTAATACTGCAACAATGACAATGTCGTACTTGCATAACAACAAACACACAAGTGTCACAACACAATGACAAGAACAACGAAACAAATTCATCATTACATAAGCAAGGTGGAAACAATAGAAGACTAACCAATCACGGGATAAATACACCTTGATGAACATATAAGAGAGAGAGAGAGAGGACAACACCTACACTTTGATCGATTACTAAACCATGATTGTTTTCTCTCGCAACACCACACTAGGATAGGATGAGGAAATCATCAACCTCCAATCCACATCTAAACACACTAAAAAACTCTAAACATAGAGGAAAACCCTTGCAAGAGGTTTCTTAACCAAGAGGAACAACTCACCACAAACAAGAATGATGATGGGTCACTTCAAACAACCTCACGCTTCCAAAGACATCTCGTCGCAATGCGACATCACACAAGCAGGAGAACACTACTCCACCACACTCCATGACCTAAGAGGAATTTTGAGGACACCAACAAGGCCAATCAAGAAGGAGTAAAACTTTCCCAAGACTTCACAAGACTAGGTGCACAATCTTCCTAACCTAGGTTTGACAATTAGGCAACTTTGAAAGAAGGCATGTAAAATGAGGCAAGAGAAGCCACAAGTTCTCAACAAAAACCAAAAGGGACATGCACACAACACCACTAAACCCTTAGGACCAAGAAGAGCAACTTCCATTTGCATGGTTTTCCCATACGAGGCCTCAAAATAATGAAGAAAGATCAAGTCTTGAAACAAGAAAACTTGAATATGTTTTTTTTTAGGGGTTTTGATGACTAAAATGAATAGAATGGGAAAAATACAAACGCATCAAAATTATTTACTAGTTGCATTAGGCTTAGAAAACCACTGGCTAACCATGGTTAAGAGGGTTAACATTCCATTTTTTGTATGGGGTACCAAGTCGCCCAACCATAGGACTAGGGCACCCCAACAGTGGGAACCCCATTGATGACCATGCTACACCTTTGTGCTACCAAGCTGCCCCACTAAGAACTAGGTTTCCCAAGTAGATAGATAGTTTTCAAGCACTCCAAGTTAGTTCAGGGTGAAACAAGGTTGCCTAGGTATAGTACCAGGCCACTAATTGTGACATAAAGCATCTAAATTCATTTGAAACACCAATCTAAATGTTCCTAAGTTCATTTTATCATTGTCATGATAGTACAATTAGGAAGGACATCAATCAATCATGATTGTTACCAACACTGAGACACATAATTAAACTAATATACTTTTTCCATTATCAAATGTTATAAATTACATCAATAGGACTCAAACGTCCTTTACATATACATTTGCATTTGAATGAAGTACTTAATAGTATAAATTAGACTTGTTACAATATGGTACTAAACTCAAGCTCAATCCTCAAACCTTCGATCCCAAATGGTGGCTATTGTTACCAAATTTCACTTACAACTCAATTTGGTAGAGTTGGAACAACTGATTACATTTAGAAGTGAAAGGTATTCAAACACTTATGCTAAGTTTAATCATTGCACAAAAAGGATGCTTTCAATAGAGATTAATTTTTATTATGCAAGGCTTTACAACATAAAGAAATGTACACAAGACTGCATAAATGTTGTTTTATACATTGAAAGAAAAGTGCTCAAGTGGCCCACACAAGCTATGGGCATGACTGAACTAAAATAGCATGCATATAAGCTATACAACTGAAGATAAAAAATAAAATAAAAAACATGAAAAAAATCATATCCTTCATTGTCTGAAGTGGCAGAATCTTGGTGTTGGTTCTCTTGTCTTCAACTCCTCTCATTCCTGATCTTTGGATGTACTTGCAGATGATTGAAGGAATTGGTTAGAGCTAAAGACATGAAATCTCATCATATATTTCATCAACAGAAATATAGCCTACATCTATGATGCATTAAATTAGTTGAGTCATTATCACATGTTTCCAAGAGAGCCTGAAAATCAAACATCATAGGAGCATTGAGCTTCACTGTTTTTTATCTAACATGTTTGTTCACTATGCAGGTATAGGTGAAATTTTCATTCCTGGATTATTTTCATTTTAGCATGTGGGATGAAAATGGGCTACCACAAGGTTCGAGTCCAACATGTTGCCCTATTCTATTTTGAGAGGGATGAGAGTGTAAGAGCATCATATTTATCAATTTTGAAGCAAACATTCATCATATGTGATAGGGAGTTGGTAAACATCACTGTCATAAATGACAAGTGTTTGCCAAGTTGGAAGCACAATAAGAAAGGACAACCACCTTATTTATGAGTGGAGAGCAACCACATACCAAGTTTGATGCAAGTATGATGAATACCTTTGCAAGATCACACTATCAAGGAGGACTAGTGCTTCCTCAAAATCTATAGAATTCAAGGTAAGGAGCAATTGGTAGTCTTCATAGTACCATGTTGTAAGTTATTTCAATGTGATGGGGCAGCAAGGAGAAGGGTGGTTTTGTTACTCAAAAATCATTAATTCAAAGGGAAGCTCTCTGAGCAGAAGATTTCCATGGGATTGTTAAAGGTTTTTTTTAATTAGTGGCAAGGGTTTTTGAAACCATGAGATGAGCAGTAATAAATATCTCACTATTGATGTTGATGATAGCTTCTAACTATATTCATTGGCCTTAGTCACATATGCAACCTGTGTGTGTTATGTTTCATTGACCTTTTAGCCTTTATCATATAGATATGATGGTTTAGTCTCTAGGTGGTAGCACTAGGGTGATGAAATGGAATGTCGCAAATGCCTGTTTTGAGTGCCCATGGTAGCATTGACTTGCATAATTCAAACTGAAAAAATGCAGTCATGTTAAGGGATAGTGTATCTTCCCTGATCATTGTGTTAAGGAGGTAGCAAAAGAGAGTATAGTACTGACACTCAATATTGAGGGTTCCATCATAGTTTTGATGAAGAGACATCCTCATGAAGCTAAGCACTTACTATTGATAGTCATGATTTTCCATGACAGTGAAGTACTTCTATCAAGGTAATGGTGAGCTTTACTTAGACGTGGGACTTTTCTTCACTTTGATTTGATATATTTTTAGCTTGGTGGGGTTAAGAAGCAAAGCATGACAGACATATCAAGGAGGTTAAGGGAAATCATGCTAAAATTGCAATCACAATGACAACTATAGGCATAATGCAAATGTAGTCTTAGGTATAGAAGACAAGGAGCATGGTTATGTTCTTACTCATGGAAAAAGGTAAATGACAGTGTGTGTGCATTTTATATGCATTAAAATCCATACTAAGAGAAAGCATGTGAATAAACTTGTCATGAAGGATTGTCTGTAAAAGGGGAAAATCACTTATGAGGGATGAAAGAGTGGATATTTTTCCATGTAAAACTGTTTTCTAGAGAATACAGGTCTACACTATTAAAGATATGTAATCACTAGAAGGGTCGTACGCAACAAAGTGAATAATGTTTTGTCAGCTATCTATTTTTCCTGTGAGACTGAAATGGATCCTTAGCAAATGAAGAAAACCCTCAAGCATTTACAAAACCCAGGAAATGTTCACATATGAAGCTCAAAAACCAAGTTTTACAGAGAGAAATGCACCCAGAATGCTTCTTCACAAGGAGGAATTTGTGGAAATGAGAAGGGTTTCATTTTTTACAAAAGATGGAGATCTATCTATCATTTTCCTCGTAAGGTTGACAGTATAAGATATAGAAGAGGTAAACAAAACCCTTGACACCTAAAAGAAAAGGAGGAGCCAAGACCTGCAAAAGTAAAAGCCCTCAAATATTTTGATAGATGAAACCTAGATACAAAGGAATGATTATTTTCATAGGTAAAAATACATTGAAAAGATGGCCACAACAAAAGCAAAGGCCTCTTTTTATCATTAAGGGTGAGCATATTAGAATATACAGAAAAATCAAGCATTCTATAATTTTTTTGTCTGCTGTACGAAAGCAAAGAAGAAGATTTTCTTCCACGGAGAGGAAAAAAAAAAGTATCATTTCCACAGAAGGTGCTTACACGTGCAAGTTCCCAACTTGAATCTTGCAAAATCTCCATGAAAACTCCAGAGAAGCTTGAGTTAGAACCCTAGCATGGCGGCACCCTCAGCAAAAAATCAAAATGCAAATGAGAAATGAAGTGGTTGTGGCTTTCCTTTTTGTTCTAGGGTTTTCCCTCATATGGTCGGCCTTGTGGTTTTTTTTCACAATGTTTAAAAATCACGCCTTAACTAATACCCTTGTGGTATTATTTGCCTCTGCATATATTTTGCATACCTAGGCTATATGCCTTAGAGTTTTTTTTTATGATTTTTTAAGAAATCAAATGTTCAAATATCTTAGAATATTTTATACTTTGCAATTTACTCAAAACCTTGTATACCTTTTATTTTTTGCAAAGTCATAAATCAAAGCCAAGTAAAGTGAAGTCATGACTAGTCTTTTCCTTCTATTTTTGCAAAAATGAAAACTACAAAACATTGTAAGACATTATTTTAGCAATGTTCTATAAGTTGCTTGATTAATTGTCATTAAAATGTAGTAAATAAAACAAGTGCATAATATGTAGAAGGAAATTTCAATTTACTTTCCTTTTTTCACTTGAGTCTCCCTTTATGCAAAATAGAAAAAATTGAGCCAACTGAACCTTCTATTCCTGATTTTAGTCAGTTCTAAGTAATTTTTAGAGTCTTTTTGGGTTGATCCACTTGGGAAGGAAAGTTTCCACCTACTTTCACTCAGTTTGGAGCAATTTTGGGCCCTATTTTTTAGGTTTTTTCCCTTTGCTCGAAAATGACACTTGATTTTCTATTTTAGTGAGCAGTTAATTGAGATTTTTCCCATTCACTCATGAAGACTCACTGGAGATATATATTAGAGAAAAACTTAGTTTTTCTCAGAAGTTTGAATTATTGCTTCTTCCACTCTTGATTACTTGCAGAGATTTTTGTAAGCCTTTTTTGTAACTTATATTTTTATATTTTCATACAGAAGCTCCTTTCAGATCAATAAAAGCAGCAGTGCATTCCTATCTCATGGTTTTTTTTTTTTCTCATTTTGCAGTTAATGATTTGATGTTCAATTGTGATTCAATTTTAGAGTATTTTTCTATGTCTCATTATTGCAGGTTTGAGTGCAAAAGTTTCATGTAATGTAGGTTGTGTGTTGTGTTTAATGTTGTTAGTGAGTTAAAGTTGTGATAAAAACTCTATTTTTTCCTTCATGCAAGCCTCTAATTTTCAAACCTTCATGCAAATTACTTATGTATTGCATTGTTTCACATGGGATTGTGAGAGTAAATGTTTTCTTGAGAACTGATTGTGAGTTGAATTAGTGGTTAAGTTTATAAGTTTCTAGTGCATCACCTTTAAGTTTTAGGATTTCCATTTCAGTATCCTTCTATCCCTTTCCTTAGAAAAGTTAGTAGTTTTAGGTGATCTACCAAGGGAAGCAACCCTCTCTAGAGATTCATTCTCGTTATAAGCCACCCACAGCTGGAGAATGTTTCCATGTTACACAAGATAGTTGAGTCTAACTTAACTAGGGTGCAATCCTAATTGATAACAGTTTTTGGCACATCGGGTGGAACTCTGAAGCTCATTTTAGAGAAAGATTTCTAAGTTTTAAGTTGTTGTTTTGGTATATGCAGCAGTGTTTTTGGCCTTTTGAGGTTATTGAATTATACCTGGCAACTCCATTCTATAGTTTTGCATGTAGATCTAGTGTAACCAACTTATGAGAAGAGCGCAAACTAGTGCAATTTCTTCTCCTTTTGAATATTTGTAGCTGTCACCGCCAAAAAGAAGGGGTAGGACAATAAGAAAAGGTCTTGACTCAACAAGGAGATCAAAATCTACACCTCCAAGCCTCAACCCTACAAATCCAATGTAGAAAAATCTAATACCAGTAGCACAAGCACTAGTGATGGCAAGGCAATTTGCATTTGCACCTTTTAATGGGGGCAGCCCATTATGGCTTGCTCAACATGATGATATTCTAGTTGCAGCCCTCAAAAGTATGCCCTATTTCACTAGAGAAGATCATACCACCCCTGTTGAGCACATTCAACGTGTGGCAACATTGTGCTTGGTTCATAATATCACTAAAGAGAACATAGCACTTAGGCTTTTGGTTGCATCACTGAAGGGGAAAGCCTTGCAATGGTTTAAAGGTCTTACAGCAAATTCAATCGCAACATGGCATCAACTGGGTGATGGCTTGCACCGACAGTTTGAGGACAAATCAAATCATTTTTCTTTGCTAGAACAATTAAGTACCATCAAGAGAGCTCCACACAAGCACATGTCAGATTTTAATTACCGTCTCCAAAGGACTTGGCATAGGATTCCAATGATGGTAAAGCCTTCACTTGAACATGCATTTTTTTTCTTAAGGCTTTAAATAGTGAGATATCTATGATGATTTAGTCTATGGGTGGATTTACACTTCCTAACGCTTATGATATAGCTATTAGAGCATAAAACTACCTTATACAAGCTAGTAGAATAGCCCCAAGGCCTCCAATGCCAATCTTTTCTAAAGTGCAACCACCTATTCCTATGTCATTACCCCCTTTAGCTGTTGTTTTGCATGTTCCCGCAATAGGTTAGCAAGCTACAACCCAGGAAGCTGTTGTCCCAAATCCATCCCAAGAAAATCAAGAATTAAAGGGAATGCTTCAAACCTTTAGCAAAATTGTTAGTAATGAGTTTGTCAATCTCAAGAAGCAAGTTGGTCAAGATCCTAGGTCCTACCAAGCTCCATATAAGTCAAATAGGCCACCTTTACGAGTTGATTCTCAAGGTCTAAAAAGAAATTTTAATCCTAGACCCTTTCAGCCTTATAATCCTAATGTTGCCAGTTCTTCAAGGGGTCTTATGCCTATCCAAAACAATATGGCATAGGAGTGTGATTGGTGTTACCCATGTGACCAGCCTCATAACCAAGCCACATGCATGAATGGGATGAGGAATCAAGCCTTAATGGTTCAAAATAGTTATGTTGGTTCAGA
>VDFB02308490.1:0-11594 GCA_007258455.2 Sequoia sempervirens | reverse complement strand
TAAATACAATTGAAAATAAGGAGGAATTTCATTATGTTTTTCTTTTTATCCTTACAATAACAAAAAGCGTTTTAATTCATATTTTGCAATGAACAAAGAACATATTAATCCAATACAGAAGACAATAGCACAAAAATCAAAATATACTATCTTGAAATTATGAGGTTATAGTTACATTTAATATTACAATATTGAATTTGTTTAAAACATTTTGTAGAGAAGACAATGGATTTATAGAGGAAATTTTTTAAATCTATAAAAAAATTAGGTTTGAACCGAGATTACCTCTAAGAAGGAAAACTTACAAAATTTGGACGTTTTAAATGGAATCTGCATTAACTTGGGAGACATATTTTTATATATTGAGTGCTTTGTTTGAGTCATTTGGACCAACTTTTACTAAGCAAAAAGGAATCTCTTTTGTATGACCAATAGGAATTACCATACTGCTAAATACCATCAATTAGTAAGATTTACTCCAAAATGTTACATAAAAGTCCATAAGATTTACTATTCAATATAAGATGTATCGGCTCCAAAATACCCCTCTAATAGAGACAGAATAACTGATATGCAAAGAAATAGAATAATTGATGCAAAGTTAGAGGTGCAGGACATTGATAAAGAACATCTATGATGGTTGCTATGCTTACATAAATGAGGAAAAAAATGTCATGCCATCTAAGAACATTCCACACACTATGATGTTGATTTCCACTCCCTGTGCACTTCATGTCCTGGCAACGACAAAACCTACAGTTATACTTTAGTGGGTTATTTTCAAACAAGAAGCGGGAATGCAGACAATTAGCCGAATGTTTTGATCAAACTTCACATTCCTTTGTTCACTATTACATGAAATTGAATCATATTACCTTTCTGAAGAAAAATTTTCTAAGAAAATCTCTTTTAATATCTAGGATTAACTCTACGAAAGCAAGGAATTTGATGTCCAAAACTATTATACAAACAAATATATCTTTAAGATTGACCTTCAAAGGGCTATTAGAATTATAGATGTACAATATTCACAACAATTACTATTCAATTCTAGTAAAAGTAGACAACATTTAACAAGGTGAATACTACTAGCAATCCTACATTCCAGATGCAATGTTCTTGACTTTCTTACAAAGCCTCTCATGTGAGAAGTACACATTATGAAATAGGCATTACTTAAATGCAACTTACTCAGGAAGGGTCAAACTTATTCAAGGTAATGTTTATCAAGAATACTAAATTTCATTTCTAAACTTGTATGGGTATAACTATCTACTTGATCATTGTATTCTATACATTGTACAATGACTCTTGTACTAGACTTCAGATTGTAGTCAAAACCAAAACTTTAAACTTGAATTAAAAAAAAAATGAATAACTTTGAATCAGGCACACCCAAAACTTAAAACTCAAAATAAACCAAAAAAAATTGAATAATTCTGAATAAGGTATAACCGCCCGAGTCTTTTTCAATTGAATGGATACTAGCATACTTTCTACTTCTATTTTGTTAATCTCCAAAGTTTACCTAGATAGAATTGACAATAATACTCAGCTTATCATTGTGCCCAATCGATCTAATAATGATAATTACTCTTTTATGAACAAGAGTTGGTGTGGAATTTTTAAGATTTAGTTGCTTTATTAAAAAGAAAAACGTAAAATACATTTAAAAGCCTCGTAGGTAAATTAACTACCCTAATTTAGTACTGTGACATATCTCAATGGGTGCCCGGAGTGCAAAAGCAACTACTTTTCATTGGTTGATAGCGAAATCTAGGAAAGAACACAATCAATTATATTCATTTCATATGGTATCACAGCCCGCGATGGTGTTGAAATCTAGCACAAGCTCAAGCCAAGGGTGAAAAGGCATCTAAGTCAAATGCTTGTGTAAATCGTGACTATTTTGTGCGTGCCTGGGATAGATCAGCGGAAGGCATGGGTTGTGATGGAGAATAATCTATCCTCCTAAAAACTTATTGCTCTCTATGCTGGTTGCTACAAGCTAAAAAAAGCCACTAAAATTTGTGTTGGCTGCGTAACAAAAGAGGTGAATTTAAAGGAAAGTATTACACTGTTTGGTATTGCAGTCTATCATTCTATTGTTTTCTTTTATCATTGTTCTCTTCTGCATCGACATCCCACAGGCTACTATTAATAGGTTTACATAACTCTAGAGACAATGAAGACATCAACAGAGGCATGAAAGGTTGTAGGGTTTGAGAGATAGAGAAATCTATTATTTCTGGAAATCATTGGGTGTAGAGAAGATGTGGTGCCAATAGAAGTTTGTATGAGAATTGTTAATAGGAAATCATTCTACAGAATAGGAGAATTATAGGCGTAACATAGAAATAAAAGAGCCATGTAAGGTGTTGGAGTTTACAGTGCAGTATGTGATCTTGTGCTATGAGAGATTAAAAAAAAAATCTAGGAAATAACATGGCATAGATCTCTACTTACAATTAATATTCACTTAAAATGGAGCTAAATAGGCTAGACAAAAACTTGTTGACTTCCATTGCTCTGTGCAGTAGAGATTAGAAGCAGGATGCCCACCCAAATGGCTTAATAACAAAAATGCCAAATCCCGGATGTCTTGTAATATCATTATCCTGGAAACAAAATGCCCATTTTCTAAGGAGCAATGCTTTAAGCAATTTAAATGGGATCACATACCTTCCCACAAACACCAAAGTTAATAAAGCGTTGAAAAAGCAAAGAAAGTATGGCTATGACCACCAAATGCTAACAGATACAAGCATGGATGAAATCCAGGATTTTAATATTGTTTTGTGCCATAACAATATCATACAACACCGCTCAGAAAGTGTAAGAACATAAAAGAGAAGATATATGCCTTCAACTCTCGGTAGCATAAAGACAGTGAATCTACAAGCATAAATGAAAAAAATAAACCTAATGAATTTGCAATTTAAATTCCCTAAAATAAAAAGGGAGGTAAAAGGGCTTATGAAGAATGTGGTTCATAAGCCGTCCTAAAACATCCATTCACGCAAAGCACATAAACTTAAATTCAAACGTGTTGCCTGAAAATTCGATCAAAGTAAAAAAAACTTAGGAATGACAAAGTGGTTGTTGGGGAGAGAGAGAGACCACTTAGTTAGAAGAGCTCGAATTGAATGCCGAAGAAGTGATTGATAATGGCCCTTCCCAAACCATAACTACCCAAAACATACAAAGAGGAATATCCCCTTAATCTTGCCTGTTGGGATGACCTAGAAATTTTAAAAGTGCATGGAATCATCCAGCACTTCCGAATGCTGTAGAGTATTCAATCCTCTAAAATTGTAGATGAGAGGCTAGTGGTAATTTGACCTTGGGAGAGTGGCCCTTGGATAGCTTGCTGAACAAATTCGTCTCCTTCATGAAGAAAAACCCCATCCGTGAAATTCAATATAATGGCGACAACAATACAACCAGATACAACCAGAAGGAGTTAAAATCTCTTCTTTGAAGCAGTTAAACTTACTGGTAAATCTCTTGTTTGAAGTGGGAAAATCTGTTTTTGCCACTATTATCGGCATTACAGTAATGGAAGCACATTAATCGCCCTTATTGGGTGAAATTTCCCTACCAATAAGATGGAAGAGAAATAATTTTTCATAAATGTTTTGTTATAAAATTGACATCTATACATTGACAATAGCTAAATATTTTTTAAATAGAAAAACTAATTCAGTTCTTATTGGTTAGAAAAAGAATTATTAATAACTAGTTAAGAATAGGCCATGCCTATAGTTTCCTTGACAGAAACTAAAAAGAGATAAATGTTGATTTTCAAATATAAAAAATAAGTTTTAAAATTCACACTATACAAATAAAAAGTAATATGTTAAGATAAAGAAATGTGATTGGCCGATGCTCCATACCAAATACATATCGAATGAATGCAATAGTAACTTGCCTTATGGCAGGAACTAATAAAAGTTTCCCCAAGTTCCTAATAATGTGTACATTTAGCTTTTAACATTATGAAATCCTTTACTTCTTTTATTATTTCCTTCTATTGAGATGGTGTAAACGCAGTAAAACTATATGCTGGCTTAGCATGGCTGCAATAATTAACAACACAAAATTTAAACCATGCCACTATATTGATTTCGATAATGCTAAATATAGTTTAAAATAAATGCATTATTCATTGATATAACTATTACTAATGCTGTCATTAACCACGATAGACATTGGTATTAAATGCCATAGTATTCATATTGGCTGATATGGAAGTTTACTCCAGCACCTCTGTAGGGGTTGGGAATATTAATATTAAATTAAGTGAAAGCCAATGGTAATAGTTTCCAGATTGACGTTGTTCATAATTAAAGTCTGCTCATGATAATAAATGTCACCACCAATGCTAAATTTAATGGGCTACATTATCAGGATTACTAAGATGTAATTAAATTTTTTAAAAAATTGGTTATGTTTTACTAAGTGAGTGTTGCATAAGGCATCCATTTATTCACTTTGGATAATATTAGTTTGAGTTTTAGAGTTATATTAATATGAGTATTGATAAAAGAATTAAAAATAAATAAATAGAAGGGTGGGGCCCCTTTAAAACTAACATGGTTTATTAAGTAGAGGTCCCATTCATGAGTTTGTTTTTTTTTTTTAAATAAAATAAAATAAAATAAGCAGCGTCCATAATTATTTTAAAAAAACCTAAAAAGCTTAAGTGATTGTTGGATATGGTATAAATTTAAAAATATTCAAATGTATATATATGTAATTTGGGTATTGTAATAAGGTGAGATCATTTATTATATATATATGATGTATATAAGACATCTAAATAAATAAATATTTTATGTATTATATTGATTATTATTTGAAAACAAGAAATTTAAAATTATTATGTAACAATAATGCATTTTTTTATGTGATGATTATATTTGAATCAAAAGTATAAAATTTTTCTAATGTGTATAGTATGTTTTGATGGAAGCATGGTAGAGATATTTATAGTGTATTTACATCTTTGTTTCAAAAAAAAATAGTAGTGTTTTTACCCTTCCACCAAAACTTGGACATTACGAAAACAACCTCTCATAGGTATACAACTCACACTCATATTAACATTATGTCTCAAGCCTTCATAATGTTAACTAACTTAATTATTGTTTTAAAACAAAAAAAATAAATTTTTTGGGTTTTTCTAGTGAAAATTTGGGGCATGACAAGATTCTTACTTTGAATTCTACTAATGGAGGAGTTCATAGCTTTAATGGGTCCAGGTTTAGTTCAATTGAAGAGGCTTTTCTTATTCTAACGACCCAATTGCAAATGCATATGCTTGAGTTGCTAATAAGAATGATAAACATCTCAAGATATTGAACTAAAAGATAATCATGAGTTTTTTCTTTATTGGAGGAAAGCCTACAAGATGAAAAACCCCAAATCAAGGAGAAGTATAAGACATTAAAGATGAACTTTTATCTCAAAAAGTAGTTTTATGACTTTTTTTACAAAAATCACCTAAAACATTTGTTTTATGAGTGTTAATCTAAATTCTAATATTTTTCTATTTTACTTCTCTTGGATGTTTGAATTTGAGCATTGTGATTTTATTTACAAACAAATTTATTGAAAGTAAATGCTAAAAAATGAATTACATTCAAATAAGAGGTGTCTGAAATGTACCAATCAACTCGAATCAGCGATGGACTAGTCATCAAGAGGGTCAGTAGTTCAATGGCAGAACATCCCAATAACAAATCAAAGATTCTAAATTATAATCATAATTGAGCCACAGGAAAATTAAGAATTGAATTACAAATTAAAAAATTAAAAACTAAAATGATTATGCTAATAAAAAAATATAACTCTATTTCTGCACAGAAGATACTGTAGTTGCATTTGTTGAAGGGATGCAGTTTTAAATTGTTTAAATTGACTAGTACACGAATGTGCACAAAAGATACAACTGGTTTAAATTTTTCAAGTTCATTTTAATATTTTCTAATGCAGTTTGTAATTCATTGATTCATAATATATTTGTTCATTCTACATTCCTTGCCAATGTGCAACACACACATGCTAGTTGATGGGTGCTCTGCTTTAGGGGAAGTGTTCTTGTTCTATGATATCCATAATCTTTTGCAGATTTATTACTTCTTCCCCGATAACTTTGTTGTTTTCTTTCAAATTTTGCATGTCCTTTTTGTAACCTCTTCTAGTTGGGAGAATTTCAAATATAGATACCTATTATTTTGTACATACAACTTGAACAACCAAATAAGAATAATTTGTTTCCCTTCTTCCAAAATATTAATTAGACCATTTCATTTTCTTGGCCTTAATGCTGATTTAATTGATTGCTACAAATAGTTGTCAAACTAATTTATTGTATTTTGCTTTTGAAAGAGGAAAAAACGGGTTTTACAAGGACCCGAAACCACAAAGTTTACAAAAAATAGATAGGATCGTTCAAGACACCATAAGTAGAAAGGCTATAAAAACAACAACATTACAAAGCCACAACCACCAAAAAAGCCAGCGAAGGCCACAGAACCAAAAAACTAGACAAAACGCCAGCAACAACTAAATTTGGGCCTTTAATATTTTCACAGTCTCTGCTTCCAAATCGTTCATATCCTGAACCCCCGTCTTTAAAATCTAAACCATCTGGGTAGTAGGAGGCACTTTCGTTTTAAGGTTGGCACAGGTCCTTTTTGATATGCCTTGGTCCTCGTTCTTGCTTTTATCCTTGTCCTCTTCCAGGTCAACAACCAGTGACTTGTTGCAACTTTTCCAACTTTTCAGACATTGCATTGATGATGATGGCATTATGCCTAGCTATTTTATGGTTTTGTTCCCCAACAATTTTCATGTTATTTTTTATTTTGATAATCTCAGCTTCTAGAGTCTTATACTTTTCCTCAGTGTCACTTTCTCTCATTCCAGTGTTGTTCTTTTTTCGTTTTCCTTCTTCATTGCTCAGAGTGGCCAACTTCAATTCCAATTCCTCTGACTTGTTGTTCAAAACCCTATTTCTTTGATTAAGATCATTAATTTCTTGATAGGCCCATTATAAAACCCTGAAAATGTCACCAATGCCATTTCTAGTAGAGGCAAGAATATCGCTAGATTGAACCTAGTCTAAAATAAAGTTAGCATCATCTGGGTTGGGGGAGCTAGGAAATATAGTATCATCAACTCTAAAAGAGGTAGGAGGGGAGGGCATAGAGTTTCTGCTAACATTAGGGTTCTTAGCTTTATCCTCCAGAGAGTTTGCAAAGTAGGAAACCAACTTATTGGTAGGGGAGCCCTTGAGAGCGGGATTCTTTAAAGGGACTAAGTAGTTGGGGTAGGTCTCAGGGTTACCTTTAGCAAGCTTGGGTTTTCTAAGCTAGGTTTTCTTACCAAACAACTCAAAGGATGGGTGGGCTTCAACAATTCTCTCCTAGTAAGGCTGATTCTTTGAACCCCCACTATCTGTGTCATAGTCCTCAGATGTCGTGGAGGCAACAGGTTTGGACAAAGCCGACAGGCTTTGATAGCGCTCATATATTAACCTAATAAGACTAGAATGAAGAATAGGGTATCTTCTTGGATTTTTCTTATGGTCTTCAAGGCTATTACTCAACGAACATAACAGATAATGAGGCAGAGAAATTTGTAACTTATGGTGGAAGTGGTTAAGAATGGGAAAATGATGACCAGAGACTCTGGTGAATCTCTCATCCAGGGTAATATACTCCATTATAACACAAAGCACCTTTCTCCACAACACCTTGATGGTGTCAATTTTGAAATAGCTGTTGGAAATTTTAAGCAATTTCATTTTCTCCTTTTCCTTCTCAGGGAATTTAATTACCGCCTCGCTAGAAAACCTTCTGTCACGATAAAAATTCACCCCCTCAGTGGAAATTCTAGTCACCTCTCCTATAATTTTCTCATCCAATTTCACCCTTCTCCCAAAGAGGGTTATTTCACCATTGTTCCAGTTCTTCTCAAAATATTTTGTGGCCATAGTATCAGACCCATAAAGTTTTTCTAGAAATAGAACCAACCCACCTCTTACAACCTACTTCCAGACCTTTTCATTCCTCGCATGCACCTCATAGCTTTTTGGTTCAACTCTTTTCTTGTCCCCCCCATTTTCGTTTGCACCTTACTATAGACACTACCAGCGTCGAGCACCTGTTGCAAATTTATGCAACCATTCCAATGAACCCACAAAATGTGCCGCTTTTTCTTCCCAGCTAAGTAATATGACACAACGCCATCAAATCTCTTGATTTTAATGTACTTAGCCCTTTTCCTTTTAGTCATTAAATGTATTTTCCTCTTTCCCATGTGTAACATCATAATCTAGTAATGCCCTAACTTCAGCTCTCAAGTCCCTAAAATTTTGCCACGTGTTCAATCCTTGCCTCCTTACCCCTTCATTCACAAAGTAATCTACCATGCTGTTAGCTTCCTTGTAGACATGTGATACTTTTACTTTATCGAACTTGTCTAGAATAGACTTTGCTTCATCAATCCAATTCTTTATCAACCAAGAGGGAGGGGTCCTACCTAAGAGACAGTCAATGATGTTTTTAGAATCCACTTCAAGCCATAAATTTTTTATATTCAAATCATTGTATTTTTTTATCTCCATTGTTGTGTGTTATTTGTAGTCTGAAAATGACCCCACCCCTGAGTCACAATGGATTTGTAATTATGGAGTAATCTCTGCTCAAACAAAAATTTGTGACACCTCTGATTATAGAGGAATTATTTTTGTAGACCGTTAGGTTTTGTGAATAGTGCGTTGAAATCATCAACCTCAAGCTATGATCTCTTCATTGTAGGCACCAATTTTTTCCAAAGTTAAACAATTTGTTGAAATGCAAGTCATGCATATCCCTAAGGTGAATTTGTTTGGTTTTTTGCTACACTAGAGGTTGCGGTTTGTTGCATTTGAAGGTGGATTCATCAACGAGCATGTAATCTCAAACCCCTACTCAGTCATGTAATCTAGCCTCTGTTATGTCCACATTGAAAAGAAACATGGAGCAGAGGAGAAGAACAAAATAGAGTAAAACTTTGAATTGAGCTCTGATATTATCTTCTCATTGATTCCATTTATACCCAAATACATCATAAATACTATGTCCACTGTAGATCAAAGTTAGCTACAACTTTTATGGTTGACAAGTGAGATAAGAGGCATGGATGGCTTAAGGCAGTTGAAGATGATGTTGGACAGCTAGGTTGATTCTTGGTCGGTTGGTTGTTTGTGCTGACAGACCTTGTTTGGTGGATAATTAATTTACTCTTCCAACATCTCCCCATAAATTAATTATCAAACTGTTTTAGATATCCCCCTATAATCTAGAAAAGATGGGTCCTAGCCTAAAGCCTTGTTAGGTACCCATTTACAATCATTGATGAAATTCTTCATATTGCTTCCCCTTATCATAATCACTTTAGGTTCTACGGCTTACCCCTAACTGATGCAATTCTAAAGTGGTTTAAAGTTCACCATGAACTCCACAAACCTCACACATAAGTGGTTTCAAGATCACCACAAACTTCACATTCAAGTGGTTTTGGCTAACCACAAACCTCTCCACAAGTGGTTTTGGATTACCACAAACTAAGCAAACACATGACTCCACAAATCATCATCATGGGGAAACCATCATCACTCCGAGATTTTCTCCTTGTGTACTTGCATCAAAATTGATTATTAAGTCCATATAAAAAGAAATCCATCTACTGAGATACATGGGTAACCAACCACTATACTCACCAGTTGTATAGGATTCCTTTTCAGATACATGGTTCATCAATATGCTAAACCAAAAACATTGGGGGTGTCGGGTACAACTGATCATGCACCCCTTACAACAAATCAGGTACAATACACACTTTGGTTTTTCCTTTTGACAAAGGTGACTCACACTTAAACATTTTCCCAATAAATACATAGCCCACTAACAACAAAAACTTTCTTGACTTCATGATTGCACATTATTTGGTACTAGCCTCTTTTCAACAGCCACCCAAATACTATGAATGAGATAAAAACATCATTCTTTTGAGGGATATTGATCCAACAATATTAATTTACATGACCACTTTTAACATCGACATAGCCTTCACATTTAGACAAAAAAATTATTTCACCTCTTGGTTATCTTCCTTAGTTGCATCTTCATTAACAATCCTTAAATATCTACATTAAAACTCCTTATCAGCTCCAAATTTTGTTGTGAAGGCTTTAAACAACAACCTTCTTTATTGTTGGGCGATCTACTTGACTATATGCTCCTTCCTTCTTTGACACACTAAGGTTCTTCAGTTCAAATTTGGGCAGCGACTATACTAACCTTTGAGAGGTGTGTCTTCTTCAACACTTGGACTATTAGCGATGGCTTCAGACTTCTATTGACAATGGCTATAAAAAATATCTACAACATACACATCCTTTGGTTGCAACTCCAGTCTGTTGCGAACACCTCCTTGGGTGTGACATCCTCACACTTAGAATTGTGAGGTTTTTCAAACAAGCTTCAGTAGCTTCCTCAATCACTCTTTTAGAATGAATTTCTTCACAGGCAGCAACATCAATCCTAGTCTTTAGCAATTGAGTTCCAAAAAGCCAACAATCTCTCTGGGCTCTTTATTCCTTCCAAAGACTGCGGTCTTCAACTCTCCAATTTGGTGCCCATAATTTGCACACACAATCTAGGAGAAACTTCTTCTCATAGATTCACCATCGGCTCTAATACCATTAAAAGAAACATGGAGCAGAGGAGAAGAACAAAATAGAGTAAAATTCTAAATTGAGCTCTGATATTATCTTCTCATTGGTTCAATTTATAGCCAAATACATCATAAATACTATGTCCACTGTAGATCAGAGTTAGCTACAACAGTTATGGTGGACAGGTGAGATAAGAGGCATGGACGACGTAAGGCAGCTGAAGATGATGTTGGATAGCTGGTTTGATTCTTGGTTGGTTGGTTGCCTCTGTGCCGACAGACCTTGTTTGGTGGATAATCAATTTACTCTTCCAACACACATGAATCCCACGTGAAATCCATGAGATACTGGGTAGTCGTTACTCAATGCTCTCAGCCACAAGAAAGGGGAAAATGGCATTTGGGATGGATTTGTAAATGACCCTCAGGCACAGGTTGAAGACCTATGTAGAAACATTTCACCAATAGACTTACGACTGCTTAGAATTTCTCTTGCATTTGTCTTATTTTTGCAACAAATACATGCTTGCAATTATTTGCAAATCTTCCATGTAAATGTATTCTGACCTAGACTATCAGAAGTGTTTTGATCCCTATTTGACTGTATTGTTAATCTTGACTGGCTACAAAGCTTTGTCATTTTTTACTATAACTCATGATCCCTCTTAGTGATATTAGGGCCATCTTCTTGAAAATGAACTTGATAAGTATAAGCTTAGGTATTACTGTTTCTTTGTGAAATTGACTATACATTATGGAATACACCGGGGAGTATAACTGCAAGAATCATGTATGGTTAAGATTGTGGTCTTTGTAAAGTGTGAATGATCTTGTGATCGATCTCCCATCCCTCCTCCTTATTGTCA
>VDFB02308489.1:0-13195 GCA_007258455.2 Sequoia sempervirens | reverse complement strand
GAGAGTCACCATCAAGCAAGTAGGACCATGTTGCCAATCGAACTTGTCTCTATTTCAAGTGTTAGTCCAGATGGATCAATAGTGTGATGGTAGGTAGGATAACGGTAGAGAAAATACCTTCTTACACAACATTTTGGATTATAACAAACACAATGCAGTAGTTTTGACACAACATCTCCTTATGTCATAATTATCTTTATCAAACATTGTGAAATTATTTATGAGAAGAATAATAATCAAAAGTTAATTGGTTTTTTGTCTGGTCCATGAATGACCAATCCAGATAATGTAATGGAAAGCAGTAGTTAAACTATTCAAGGCCTTTGAAACAACTTGTATTATGAAGAGTGGGTCACGTAAAATGAGATGAAAGAAGTTAGAATGCTATTGCTATGCTCTTGAACTTCTTTTCACCGGCTGTTATGAGTTGTGAACCTGAGATCTTAGACACATTGTTAACAGATGTCTTATGGTTTCAAATGTAAGATGATGCAAATGAAGGTTACATGATATAATACTCTTTAGGATCTTTAACACCATTGTTTGAGCTATACTACTAGTAGTATTGAACTCAACTTTGGAACAATTTGAGAACTATCTCCCCATAGAAGTCTAACATAGAATCCTACGCTTTGAAATTTCTGCTACAAGCTATTATGTTTCTTTTGACACAAATATTCTTACCCAAAGTATTACAGAATGCAGGCACTTGACACATTCACATAAAGCTTCTTTAAAGTTTGCACAAAACAATGTGGATGTTTGACACAATCTAATATAAATCATTTTTTGAAAGAACAAAGCATTTTGCATTAGGTTACAGAAATAAATTGGCAAATTATCAGCCTGCTTCAACAGATTTTCTCAGTTCATGATCTTGCCATCACATTGGATGAATCTAAAAGCAGAAGACCATAGAATCCTCCAGTCACAGCCTTGGACTTGATCCTTACAACATCAAAAAAGTAGAAAATACTAGATTTGGCTCCAGACACATCGACCAATAATCCTCCAGGACTAAATCAAGAAATTGCTTGTTGACTTTCCTTCTACCTCCAAGAAGCACGATGAAGAAGTGGGTACAAAAGGCTTGAGAATAACTCCAAACTACACAATCCACTATCAAGAATGTTCCTTCAACTTCCTGGCCATGTGATATGTTTCATACTACGTCTCTTGCTCTTTTTGTCAGGTGTTTCTCAATATATTGTTCCTTGGAATCTTATTTGCTAATTTTATAAGCTGATTGTGTTCACTTTAAGCTCCTAAGAATTGCTGTTTAACATTCCAAAATGATAATAGATACAAACCCTTTTGCTATTAAAAGCGAAATTAAAGATGCTGCTTTGCTCCAGCTTTGTCTGGCAGTAAACCATTAAGAATCTTGAAATATCAACCTCAATATATACTCTTGCATTTGTTTACAAGGAGTGCGATCCCATCTTGCCTCCAACAATCAAGCAATGAAAAGGGCTGAATCATTTTTTTGATTCACAAATGAAAATACTCAGGCAAGTGGGATAGCTCCATCCAAGGAAGGTATTTATATTGAGAGCTGTAAAGATTGAAGTCTTAATGCCAAGTATGAACATAAGCTAGAGCACCAGGAACCACAGAAACTCCATTTTGGCAAATACCTTGGCAGCTTCCTCTTTGTCCAGGAAATCTCATATAAACTCTTCTCAATCCCCAAAAGGTCTCTAACTTCCATCCTCATGATCCATATTCTGCAGCATAGTATTTGTAAATACCATTTTCAAGAGGAATATGTTGAAGGAAGATAAGGATAATAGCTGTAACTGCTCAGCATCATTAAGTTGTTCAACTTCTCTCCGAAGGCAGGCAATAGTGTTCATTGAAGAGGGATCACCTTACCTATCAATAAAATAAGTAATTTCTGACAGAGCTTCTGTTGGACATGGTTGTCCAACTTATCCTTGGATCTTTTTGTGGCTTGAGGTTCTATTTTGCACTTCAGGGAGAGTTACTTGGGTGCCTATTCAGCCTGCCGTTGTCCTTTATGCTTAATGGCAAGTTGCACAAGTTGCCTGTAACAAATTTCATTTTCTGTCAAGAATTTGTTGTTGCCAATGCCATAGAAGGAGCTGCATTGCTAAGCTCTTATTCAGAACCTCCTTGTATCCAAAAGAGGATTTGGGCAATGAATGTGAGGATACCTGTTGAGACACCTTTTTATGTAATGAAGAGTCTGTTAGAAGGGGAGAAAATTCAAGAGCCACTTGATCCTCCATCGACTGCCTGCATATACAAAGAGTCAAGGGTATCCATTTTAGGAAAAACTTGCAAGTGAAAAATTAAATCTTCAGAAAGGTATTCACCTTTATACTATTTCAAAGTTCAAGAACTTGCAAGCTTTTCTTAGAAAACTATTCCAGGAGGAACAAACCCTATTAAATTACGGAAAAATATCAAAATTGCCATCGTTAATAGTGAGAACTTTGCAGGATGTGCTACAAAATAGGTATACTAGCAAGACTTAAGACTACAATAGAAGGCACCTGTTAAGCACGTTTGCAATTAAACTAGGGCCAGAATATTAATAAGTCACATAACATTCTAGACTGCTATCCTTGTTTTGTCTTCCTGTTATTCAGCTTGAGAGCCACTTTCATTTTCTTTTTTGAGGAAAGAGTGTCAATGCAGTACTTGAGAGTTAAAAGAATCTGGTTTCTAAGCTAAAAATAATAAATGAAATATCCTGTTTGTTTGGTATATTGTTGAAACTTTATTTAGCTAGGTCAATTGTCTTATAGGTTTCTATGGAAGTAACTTGCAGGCTTACAGTTTATGATTGAACATTTTCCAACCTAAGGAAAACATGTTACCTTGAGTACATCAATTAAAATGGGGTCACTGTTAAATATTTCAAAATTATACAAGTGTGACAAAATGGGAAAGTAGATTAATAACTGTTTGACTTACATTGGGCCAACATCCTATCAAGCAACATCTGGTGATTGCTGTTGGGGTTAGAGAAGATATACCAAAACATATCCATACTCTATATTCCTAATCTAACTACAGATCATGCAGGGAGTCTACTTCTTAAAGTCCAGTTCTAAGTATATGGCATTGAAATCAGTTTTAGAAGTTCAATTTTAGGTTGCTGGATATCAAATTTTCATTGACCAATACTACCTGTTTTAGAAGTCCCCTGCCCCAAAACCCCCTGTCCCTGTCCCCTGCCGTCCCGACGACCGGGGGACGCAAAGGGGACGTCCCCCTGCCGTCCCGTCCCCCTGCCGTCCCCGAAAATGCAAAATCCATCGGAAACACCAAGAAACGTTTCCTTCACTTTGGGGACGTTTCCCCGTCCCCGATATGGATTGGGGACGGATTGGGGACGTTTCCCCGTCCCCGATATGGATTGGGCACGGATTGGGGACGTTTCCCCGTCCCCTACAGGCTGCAAGTCAAAACATATTAAAAAACAATTAAAAAATGATTTTTTAAAGGTTTAGTTCCCTTCACGTAGGGCCCACCAACTGTTTAATATTTTAATTGTTTGGGCTAAAGTCTGAAAAAGACTAAATATTAAATCTTTTGATTTTATTAGGCTCTTTTCATTTCTCACAGCAAGGCAAGGCAAGGTCGACGCTTAATTTCATAGCCCGAATGAGGCTTAATTTCATAGATTGTTGTATTTAATATTTTGATTTTCATGTTTGAACTTTGAGACTTCTGGATACATGTTTGAGACATTTGGATATTGATAGACCATGGTTTTATTGATGTTTGATACTGCTGTGATAAATTTTATAATGCTTTAATGACATTTCTTATGCTGTTATAGTACTACTCTCGCGATTTACTTACATATTGATGTTGTTGTTATCAATTATTAATTTATTGACATATCTATCTCTCTTTCCCTCTCTCTCTCTAATATATTAATAAATTTTGAAAAAATCATATATATATATGTATTTTGTATGTCGCCGTCCCATGCCGTCCCCTAAAAATTGCCCGTTAGGAAACATCCCGGAAACGCGTCCCCTCCCGTCCCCGTCCCCGACAAGCCATGGAACATAGTGAAGATCAAATTATACTCTTGTTCGGTAGCTTTTCTGTTAATATTCAAGATAAGACTTTTTGAATTTATTTTTGTCAATTTAGGATGTATTTATTGCCAATTTTATCTTTATATCAAAGGTGAATATCTAGAGCTGGCATTCTATCATACTCTCATCACAATTTGCAGACTCATGAAGACCACCAGTTCCATTCAAAACAAAACCACGTCATTGTTCAGCAATTGCTTGATTTGCAAAAGTTGGAGCCCTTGAGTTCAATGCAACTACAGGACCAACATGAAGTGCAAGCTTGTGATTTGGTACAGGGTCAAGTTGATGCACAATCCATGGGAAGTTTGCTGTCTAGGTCATTGAAGGATGATTTTGAATCACAAACCCAGCAATTGGGGAGGCATCAGAAAAGTCAGCAACAAGGGGACAAGAATCCAGCTCAGCAGCAAATGCAAGATGTTTCTTTGCTTATACCTGTGTCACAGCATCTTAAATCAGACACTAATGTTGAAATGCCCATTCAAGGGGACTCTTTTTGGCACTGTACTTCTGCAAGTCAAAGTAACCAGGTTTGTGTGGTAAAATAAATAGAAGAGATGAAATATGCACTTCAAATGATTATGAACAGGAGGCTTAAATATTCCAGGAAATTCCTAAAGAGAATGAAATTTGTGATTAAAATGGAACATATTTAGTGATTTGAGTAACTTTAAGAATATGTACAGAAAGTTTCCACATATTAGCAAGTTCTTTATGTGAATGAAGATTTTATTTACTTGTGTTGTACTTTTGTTTTATTTTAATTGAAAGCCTTGTATTTTAGAGAAAAATTCATATAACACTTCGAAATAAACAATAAGTGTAGCTTTTGCCATGTGGTTATGTCTTGAACCCCAAGAACACTGTGAATTCACAGTACGATGCCTGAGGAGCCTCATGAACAGGAGTAGACACTTGCATGTAATAACAAATTGACAGGTCTCCTTGGCAAATGAAATCTCCTTTAACATTATTCATATTAAAATACTAATATTGGCATGTTATGTACAAATTGTTGAAAATTGTAATTCACACCTCTAAATGTGAAAAAAACACATCATCAAAGTGGGAAAATAGGTTAGTGATAAAGCAGCTGTTGCCCATGAGAGGTTCTGAGTTCAAACTAGCTTGTCTGAATTCCGACATGGTATCAAAGCCAATGTTTGAGTTTGGTTGGAGGATGATAGGACCTGCAAGTAGAGGATGACAGAAGGGGGGATACCGAAAGTGGCAAACCCATAATATTTCTTTAAATTCTTTCACATTGCATAAAATTTCTAGAAAAAGCCATACAAATTCCATGGGGAGACATTTTTGCACTAAGCAGTACTTCCCTAACATCTTTGGAAATCTGATTTTCTCACCATATACTTTTGTGCTTTGGAGGGTACCACACTTCATGTGAGGTATATATAAGCTATATTTTACCCCTCAATTTTCACTACTGACCAGCTAAAGGACATTTTACCTTAAGGAGTGATTTTTTGTCATCACACTATACATTGTTTCATTGATCGTTGTGCATTTTTTGTGTAATTATGGAATGTTTTATGTGAAAATTATCATGTTGTAATATTATATTAAACAGATTGGATTGATATTATATGCATTGGTATTATTGGTTATTATTTGATTTTGGATTGATAAGATAGGATGTCTATTGGCCCAAAACTGTTGAAGGAAATGTGTTGGCATGTATTATCCATGTGATACAAACCTGAGTGGGATCAATTAAATCAGTCGGTGTAGAGTTGTGGTTCTAATATGATTCATAATGCAGCAAGATAAGAACAACAAACTAATCTGTTGATGGAAATTAAACACCACTCTCAAAACAAATAACTCTATCAATGTGACAACCTAGCTTGTATGTTGTTATACAAGGACTGAGTGTCTAAGTAGAGGAGATAACCTATATGTAAATGCACCCTGACACAATTGCCCATTTTTTAGCGTACTAAAAAAGCACATAATTTGTAAAAGTAAAGCTTGAATAGCATTCAAAATACCAAATTTAGAGAACTTGAAGGTGATTTTTATATTAGTTTAAGGCCAAAAAAGGAGCAAAATGCACATCATAGTGTCATATATGATATGATGATTGATCAGTTGTCATCATCATAGAAAATTACAGTTCCATATAAATGTTTACAATCTTCCCCTTCATCTAAATCTCTTTAGTGGTGGTGCCCTCGAATTGGATTGTAAAAAGTCCTCAAGAAGAATATCATCCTCAAGCGCATCATGATCTATATCCAATGAAGACCCATTGATGCTTTCTCTTTCACTTGTGCTCTGCTGCCCATGCTGCTGCTCCCCTCTCAAAATTCGTAATCTCGTTTTCAAGAAATATGGTCTCCACATTCCTAACAATCCAATTTGAATAAAGATAGATGTCATCCAAGTCAATTGCATCACGAGTGTCTTTCCTCTCCAATTTTTTGATGCAAACACAAAGGTTGTATCACACAAATATGAGATCATTAAGGTGCTTTTGGGGCAAGCTCTTGCGCTTCTTCATTCAATGGCCTTAAATATGCTCCAATTGTGCTCATAACTAGAATTGCTACAAAGATGTCTCAAACTATGGCTGGTAAGTGATTAATAATTTCTTTGGTTTATAGTTGAAATTAACAAATCAAACAATTTATAATATGGTGGTACTTGAAAAAGAGAAAATTGTTGTTGGGAATAAATTTGCAAGCCAAAAGATAAAGATTTTTTCAAAAAAATCTGATCAGGTTTAGGGTTTAAAAAAAAGTTAAAAACAAACAAATAGGGTTAGGGCTAGGGTTTTTAGGAAAAAATTGCCACAATAAAGAAAAGGGAAAAAACTAGGAAAAAAAATACTATAAAATTGATGAGTTATTTGTCTATGTAATTTTTAGCAATTTAATTAGCAAAATCTTAGACTAGGCAATTTTTCTATAATCACAATTTTTTAGTTCAGAAAAAAGGGGGAAAAGGGGTGAGCAGCGAGAAATTGTGATTTTAATCTTGATTTTTGCTATTACGGTTCAATGACAATTAGTTAGAGGATTAGAATGTTGTTTAGATTGGAAATAGGAACTAAAGTAAAAATGTTTGCAACACAACACAAATTTTTTATCCTATGAAACCCAAGGTAGGGAAAAAGTAGTTGGCAGTTGCAATTGCTCGTGTAACTAACCGTTATTGCTCAAAACAAACTAGTACACAATAAGAGATGCAACTTCTAGCTGTTCTTCTTATTGTCTAGTCTGCCACTTCATTCTTCAACTATAATTCCTCTTCTCCTAGCCACTTCAATAAACTTGCTTCTCTTTTAGATACATTCACCATGGAGTGTCTCCATGCTCTAATTTGCCCTCTACTTGTCCTTTAATAGGTTTTCTTGCTTTAGAAAATGAAGGGGCATGTGTGGGTGTTGGGAAAGGTGTCTCATTCTTGCATCCTTTGTATTTATTTATTATTTGTTGATTAATTGTGAGCTCTTATGGAAAAGAGCATGCCACTATGACTTGGCCATTATTTCCTTGTGTATACTTTGTTATGATGTGTGTAAGAGAATATCTTGTGAATGAAGGGTGTGTAAGAGCATCTATGACAATGCAAGTGGTGTAAGAGAATCTATGCTGTGCATAAGAGCATGTAAGAGGGGGTTAAATTCTTGATAGAAATGGTGGCGTTCAATTATTATGGGTTGTAGATAAGGCATCAATCATTTCAAATTTTACTTGTAGACTTGCATGGATCCTTGGTTGAGATGTGGAGCCCCATAACTCAGTTTAATTTTACTAAGTTACAAAGTTATAAATATCGCTCTTGTAGATTTGTGGTGGGAAGATTATGGTGTGAAAACACCTAATCTTTAAACCCTCACCATCCACATTTTGTCTTGGCCTTGTAGTGATTTTGGATGTGAGTGCAATTGGAGCACATTTGAGGCCATTCACACAAAAAAGTGCAATAGGTTGACTCAAAAATGCCCGAATGACCTTGTTTTTGTATGGCACAACCTACATTTGCATGCTAAAAAAGTGGAGCAAGGTAGACAAAGTGATTGACCTAGATGACATTGATCCATATTCAGATTGGATTGCTCAAGATGTAGAACCCATGTTTTCCATGAATAATATCTTAGATTTTGGGACAGAAATAACAAATTGGGCAGTAGATGTAGTGGCATATGCAGATTTAGAAGGCAAAGCGTCAATAGTGGCTTCATTAGATGATTGTGATATGCCTCAGGATGATATTGTTCCTCAAAATTATTACCATCCAATTGAAGTGGACCAACACAACTAGTTAGAAGCTTTAGTTGGAGAAGATATATGCAAAGTATTCATACAGATTTGTAATTTATAATCATATTGATATGACACTATGATGTGTATTGAACTCATTTTTTTATCTATAAATGGAGAAACTATTTATTAGTTCTCAAAATTTAGTTTTATTCATGCTTTTTAAGATTATTTTTCAAATTTATGTGTTTTTTAATGTTCGAAAATATTGCAAACTCCTAGTCTTAAGTCAAATTTTAGGCTTGCTAGATTTTTGAACTATTG
This sequence comes from Sequoia sempervirens, assembly GCA_007258455.2. NCBI lineage: Eukaryota > Viridiplantae > Streptophyta > Pinopsida > Cupressales > Cupressaceae > Sequoia > Sequoia sempervirens. The sequence goes on along the minus strand of VDFB02308489.1, from coordinate 4,560 downwards.
TTTCAAGTCAATCTACGTTGACCTATATTTCATGAGTAGTGTTCATGAGAACCTCTACATGAGTGTCAATAGCCCACTTACCACTCATTGCATTTAAGTGATGCTCATTTGTGTTGGCAAGGATTGACAATGAAGAAATGAGGGCAAAGCAACGAGGCATTACATAATGTGTGGGCCCAATTATTTAATTATTATATTATGGGGGTTGCAAATTAGTTATAATTTGTAGTTATAACACGAATGTTTCATTAACATGTTTATATAAACAAACATTATTATGTTATTATAAATGTACACAATAATTATATAATACCCTTGTAATGACTAAATCAAATGCAATGCCAAGTTTGTCTTGAAATTTGACAAAGAAAATAGAAACAAGAGATTTAGTCATTAGATCAACATACTGCTCATGAGATGTAAAATAATGAAGAGAAATGCCTTTAAGATCAACTAGTTGCTGAAGTGATGATGAATCTCAACGTGTTTGGTGCATGCATGATACATTGGATTCTTCACCAACTTTAATGCACCTTAATCATCATAGAAAAGTGGAGTAGTCGTATGTTGAGGGAGCTAAAAATCAACCAAAATTCAATGTAGCCAAATTGCTTCACAATTGGCGTTGACAACTACTTCATACTTGCTTGAGTGGAAAATAAAGCCACAATTTGCTCTTACTTTGCCGTGGAGCAACTCTTGAACTTAAGGAAAATATGTATTTGATAGTAGAATGTTGAGTATCCATCAATCTTGCCTAATTAGAGTCCATGTATCATGTCAATCCAAAATTTGCTATCCTTTGAAATAGTATGCCAAAGTCAATAGTACCTTTGACATATCGTAGAACATGCTTTGTTGCTATCCAATGAGTGAATTTTGGATTTGTTGGAAATTGTGAAGGATAGCTAACAACAACGCATAGATCAAGTCAAGTGCACATAAGATATATTCAGCTGCCCACCAAATTTTCTTAGAGAGATTCATTGACTAGAGACGAATCATCATGGGCTAGCAACTTTAGCTTGAACCCCATGGGTGTAGAAGAGGGATTGCAATGTACAATTGCAAACCTTTTCAATAGAATTCCGATATATTTGACCTCAAACCATTAAAATGAGATGGTCATGTTGCCATAATTCAACACCTAGGCAATAACATAGGAGGCCTAGATTAGTCATTATTAAAAGCTCCACATAAATCTAATTTCATTTGTTGAAGAGTAGGGGCCCCACTACCTGTGATGGCAAGATTGCCCAACATATACAATCAGAATCACAATGTCATCACCATTGCTTTTGACATAAGGATTTATATTAGAAAGACTTATTTCAAATTCAAAGTATTGGAGATGCTAGTCCATTTTTATATACCAAGCTTGTGGAGCCTAGTCAATCCCCTATAGTTACAACTTACAATCAATTTGTAGACTAGATGATTACAACCAAGTGCCTAAAAACCATCAAGATGCACCATGTAAACCTCTTTGTCCAAATGTTTATTCAAGAAGGTGCGTATAACATCGATGTAGTCAAGGTCAAGGAGACTAGTTAAAACTAGCTTAACTTTGGAGCCAAATTCAATAAACCACAAATCCACAAGCAACAAAGCAATTGGAGACAAATTTGTCATCTATTACAACATATCAAAAATATTGAAATGGCTTTATACTAGTTCCTAGGGTGTAATGTCCTCTTCTCAAGAGTGAGTGTTTGGTGAAGACCCTTGGCCTATTTAATTCCCGTAGGCTAACCGGGATGTTGGTAAGGGAATATTTAATTAATTAAATTAAATTGTCTTAAATTATTATTTTATAGGCAACTTATACTTAATTAATTATTTTTATGAAGTTGAACAGTTAATTATAAAGTGACTTATTTCAAGGCTCAAAAGTAAATTAAAAATTAAATAAGGTCACTTTATGAGAAATAAGGTATAATTTCTCTAAAGTTCGAAAAAGTGATATAAAAGGGGATTGCAAAGGAAAATTACACATCTTTTGGGAAATTCATTTCTTATTGTGAAGTTTGGACATTTTGTTCAACTTAAACCCTAGGACAAAAATCCCAAAGGAAATTGGTTTTGAAGATGGATTTTTTCCCAATGCAGTGGTGGATTCACAATTGAGTCGAATGCTTGAAGAGTGAAGAGATTTTGCTACATTGTCATATCTTTCTGGGTTTGTGGAGTTTTGCAGATAACAAATTTACAGAAGTTTTGTAGGAGAATAATAAATTTGTAAGGAGAGTTAGTTTCCATTGTGCTAGTTGCATCATTTTATATTTCTATACTTAAAAATGTTAGCCACTACTTGTATGAGGACGCCTGGGATGGTATTGAAGATTATTACAAAATTTTGAATCAAAGCCAACCACTTTTATTGCTGATTGTACACTTTTAAAAAGAGGCGACTAGCAATAAGGTAGCATGGTAATCACTTAAAGGGAGTCACATGTGCCTCTTGGGAGGAATTGAAACTTGTAAACTTAAGTCGCCACCTATAATATGTGCTATTGAAGATTCGTGCCATTTTGAGGTGATATAGAGGGACATGAGCCATTGAGGAGTAGTGATATAGTACAAGGTGTAGTCACAGGGATTTGAGAAAAGTTGAATATTTATTGTTTTGAGTTCATCCATCATAACCAACACACCAACAGTCTCCAAGTGATTATATCAGTTTGAAAGGAGTTAAAAGGTGATGACTCAGTTTGGATGAATTGCACCTCCAACAGGACTAAATCACTTCCAACCAACCACCCAATTCCAATTAAACCATTTTAAATCTTCAAAATTGTGTTGCAGATCACTGGTATAAAATTATAGCAATTACTTACTCTCATTCTCTAAAATTTGCACGTAAAAGACTTATGTCTATTGATAATAAAACTATTGAGAAATTTATGTGTGGGAGTATATCTAAAAAATGGTTATTTGTTCTTTCATTGTGATTGAAAGATATCTCTGTGTTTGATCAATCATCTATATAGTTACTTTGTTAAACTTGCAAATAATTATCTTGAAACAACAACATTCTAATCAAGAAAAAGTTGTCAAACAGTGGAAGGAAATCTCAAAAAATAAAAATTGTAAGGGATTTTACATAGGATTTTTTTTGTAGCTTATACATCTTAGATCCACTCAATTTTGTCAACAAAATGCCTTTATGGTATTAGCTTGATTTATTCAATACCAAGGTCCTATATTCTATTATACTTTTTATCATCATTCCCTTAGTTTCTCTCCCTACATGCTTTTGATCTATTCAATTAGCATCCTTTTGTTCTTTCCAAACTTATTGCCCCTCTCTCTAGGTTTTCTATCTCTCTCTCTCTTTTTTTTTTCTCTTCTTTTTCCTTATCAACCTCTAAATTGCCAAGAAACCTTTCATTTTCCTTTGAAAACCCTAGTTGCTTTCCAATCCCAATTGCACATGTGGCCCTAGCAGATATGAAACAACCATCATGGAGCTAACAACCAAGACAAAATAAACAAAAATGCCCATGTGGCCGAGGTAAATAAGCAACAATGCATTAGGAAGAATAATAGATCAAACAACTAGATAAACAAAAGTCATGAATCCAAGGAACATGATAAATCATGGCCAAACATGCTACGAATTTGTATACACAATAGAAACTAGAAAACTAACACCAAGAAAGAAGTAAATCTGGGACAAATTGAAGGAATATAACTTTGCTTATTGCCACATTGCCAAAGGCAATAATAAATACCAATGACAACTTGTCCATAATGCCAAATAGCAAGATACAAACAAAAAAAATTATTTGGCAAAAGGCTACAACCAGCAGTTTTACACTTTTAACATATATTTTTTGGGTTTGGATCACATTTTACACATAGTTAAAGTCCAACTTAGCACTTAGGAAAATTGAAGCAACACTTAGCATTCACTTCCATTCCTTGCCAACTAAGATGGAGTATTTCAAAAAACAAAATTCAGTCAAGAGTATGCTATGACTCTTTTTGCCCATATAAAACCTAGTTGTTTTCACACATAACACCTATGTCCATTTTATAGGAGCTTGATTCAGGTGTGAAACAACATATTCATGATTATCTTAATACTACTGTTGATAACTAAAACAAAGACAAGTTTGAAACCTTCTTGTAGCTCATTCAAAGAAAGCAAGACAACACAAACAATGAACAATATACACAAAACTTCTTGTAGCTCATTCCAATGCACTCATCCATATTGCTTAACTTGTTTTGTTCTTCTACTTCAATAAATACTCCTTATATTCCCTTCCCCTTGTTTTCTTGGTCACATTGGAGTCTATTATTGCCTCAACTTCATCCCATTCTTTCTTTGGTAACTGCTATATCCAATCTTGTTCTATTTGCAAATTTGAAATTGCATCTCCTTCACTTGTCTACTTTTCATGGCAATGATACAAATCTATGGCACATTAAGTCAGCAATATATCCACTTTTGGAAGTTCAATCTTTTACACATTGGATGAAAACTTTATCAAAACTTTGCACAATCCAATCTTTCTTCATTTTGATTTATTGTAGGTCCCTTGAGGAAACCTC
>VDFB02308485.1:0-46044 GCA_007258455.2 Sequoia sempervirens | reverse complement strand
CACCATGTGTTTTGCAATGGAGATTATATGTTACTTGACGTTTAATTGTTTGCAGGGATTGCAGGACTAAAAGCCTCGACTCCACCTGTTTCGGCAGGACAGGGCGAGCACAAATTAAACCCAACGGGTACGATGTGGTTAAAAGGAGTGTAAGGAAGGGTTTCCCGACCCAAGTCCGTCAATTGTATGAGTTTATGGAGTCATATGTTAATTCGATTTGTCTTGTTATTTTGATTGTTGGAGTAAGATGATTTAATTAATTTTTTTTATGTGGGTGATTTAATTATTTTAGAATTATTAATTATGTGTTAAGAAGCATTAATGTTAATTAGACTGTAAGTCAAAAGTTAATTCTTATAAAAGTTCGTTTTAATTAAATTTGGGAATTAAAGTGGAAGCAAGTTAAAACAGAAGAAATCATTGGTAGAAGTTAAAAAGTAAATGAACAAATAATTAAAACTTGCTTTAATTAAAATTAAGCGGTGGTAATTTAAAATAAATAAGCAAACAAATAATTAAAGTTACTTTAAATTGGTAAGTTGCGGGAGTTTTCGAGAAGGAAATTAGTTATTTGTAAGTCTACCAAGGAAATGGAAAGAAAAGAGTTGGGCGGTTGAAAAAAGGGAATTGGTTATTCTTTAAAAGGGAAGAAAATTTTTTGGAAGGAGGCTGGGAAATTGATTTCGGGAAAAGGAGCTGTAAGAAAGAGGGTCGGCGTGTGAAGAAGGAGAAAAGCGTCCGTGGAAGTGCATCTCCAGCCGTAGGATGCCAGGTTCCCTTCAAGCTCTGATTTCCTTTAACTGTTTATACTTTTGTTTTATTGTATAATGTTTGGCTGTACTGTCGGTGAATGTAATCCCTGGCTAAATTGAATTTCTGAAATTTAAAGTTTTCTATCTCTTGAAATACAGCAAATTTTCAATAAATAAATAAAAACAATATATATATATATATATACATCTATATAGGTATATTGTCTCAATTTATGTAAGCAAGATACAAAAAAAAATTTGAATGCCAAAAGATTTATCGTGTTTTTAAACCAGAATCTTGAAGTTTTAGTTGTCCAAAATAATTAATTGATTATTACGAGGAACGGGGTAAAATGGGATTACCATTTAAATTGGTAAATTCAGCCTTATAGGTTAATTATCACAAAATTTTCTAGAAATCTGTTTTACCTTTGTGTGGAATGGGTAATTGGGTTATTTTACCCTGTTTAGGTTGCGGTATTACTATGTAACGTATTGATTTCTTTATTATATGAAACTCATCTATATTGAGTAAATAATTATATTTATTTAAATTGATATTTGACTGTTGTATTTGATTCGTTGTCTTCTATTTAGTGAACGGTAATGTGTTGTGGAAGTTACCAGTCTCTTTGTATATTCATGATTTTGTGTGCTTCAGTTCGCTCATATGAACTGTCCATTGTTGAAGTTGTTAGGTTAATTTTTTTTGAATATTGTCCCTTATGCCAGCATAGTATGCGCTTTTCCTTCGATAAATTATTTCCTCCCTATCTATGTGGTGTTATTTCCGTGTTATTCTGGCATGCAGAAAATCCGTGAATCATAAATCAAATATTGAACTGTAATGTAGGTTAAAAATTCCTGTTTTTCCGTTAGTTCTTGCGCCGGTGCTGTTACCTTGTCCCTGGCTCCTGTGTGCATTCTTTTTACATTTGGAAGTTGTTTAGTTTCGAGCGTTCGCTGTAAGTTATTTTATGGGTCCTTTGGCCTCCGCCCACCGTAGTTCTACTGGTTGTAATTATGTTCTCTTTTGACATGAATTAATTTGAATTGTTGTTTTCCTGTGTGCTTTATATATGCATCTATTTGTTCTTTTCTATTTTTGTTCAGATTGACAAGAACGTTGTCCGCTCATTTATCTTCATGTTATTCACTGTTTTGGCGTTTTGTATTTTGAGGGGGCGTATTGAACTCCTTATCAAAGTTAGAAAACACGTTTGATATTCTGAATTTTCTACCTCCTTTGTTTTATTAGAAGCTGTGAATTTGGACCAGCTTATTCTTTCTTCTGTCTTCTTTTTCCTCCATTGGCGCGCATGGTGGTAACCTGGTTCTTTTTTTTTCTCTTGTGTGAGGGGCGTGTATAGTGCCGTGATCTTTTTGTTCTCTATCTGGTGGTTTGCTGTTTGTGTCCCCTGCAGAAATAATGGATGTAACTCTTTCCATTCATTTTATTTATTTATTTATTTTTTATTATTCTCTGGTGCTGTGTGAAATCAGTAATTTTCTGAAAGTATCTCTCTTTTCTATGCGCTGTATTTCATTGGTTCTTTGTTTCCTACGTTTGTTTTGCCTTCATTTATATATATATTTATTTCTTCCAACTGGTATCATCTCGGTCAACTCCTATGTGTTGTCATCTGCGCCGTATGTGTGCGTTATCTTATTATTCTGAACATAGTGCAGTGTAGTTACTGCCAATGTGTTATTTGTTGTATGCCTAGTATTTAACTCCGTAGGGTAATTTTAGTTTGAATGCCATGTTTGAGAAATTGGTATGTTATGTGAATATTTAACAATATTGTAAATATATTCATTAAAGTTTATTTTTATTATTCATTTATTTTCGTTAAAATTTAATAATAGGGTTAATTACTGGATATAAATTGTTTTTTTTCTGCCACGCCCCGAACTTCCACTGTTATATATATATATATTTAAAGATTTGGTTTCTAAGTGTGTTTTAGCGGGTTTGGGCGAATTTGCAATCTATAAGATATGTATTTGTTTAAAACAATTCGGATGCCGGATTTCGGGGTGCTGTGTTACTTGTGGTTCGTGATATCTTTAACTCAGCTGTAATTTGTATAGTAGTGTTCTCATTTATTCCAGAGAATAAAATATAGATAAATACGGTCTTATCAAGTGTCGCATTTCATTCCTAAAATATGCGTAATATGTTGGTTCTCAGGACTTGAGTTCACCGTATGCTGGAGTTATTAATCTGCGAGTTGGTTGATATATAATTAAAATAGGTATGCAATTATAATTTAATAGATCTGTATATAAATGGATTATTTGTAATTTTAACATAAGAGTTAGGGAATTTCTTTATATATATATTGTTTCTTTAATTATATATATACATAATCATTGGGGTTAGTTTAATTAATTTTAGTTTTAATGCTTTGTATATTGTTATATATGTGGGGATTATATATGTATATGAATTGTAACTTAATTGTAGGATAGATTTAATTTGTTAGTTGCAATCATAGCATAGTTGTGTATTTGGATTAAGTTAGTATTTAGATTAAAGTTGGGATATGTTCATATATATATATGCGTAGATGTTATATATGTAAATTGTAATTTACTCATAGGGCAGTTTTAATTTGATAATAAAAGACAAATTACAATATTGCTTCTCATTGAATATTGGTCCTTAAAGTATATATATATGTGGATTTTATATATGTGAGTTGTACTCTGTTTTAAGTTAGTTTTAATTTGACACTTTAGGAAGGTAGTGTAATTGTTTTATGTCATTAAATAGAGCATTTCTTTAAGAAAATAAATGTAACATTGTAATATAACATTGAATTAGATGTCTAATTTGTTGGAATTTTTGCGTATCAAAATATGTTGTATTGAATTATTGTTTATGAATTCTTTTGAGAAATATCATTTCAATGATGGGGATTTTCTTTTGTTGGGGAAAGCCTTAGAAGTGTTTTTATTTGGTTAGGAACCTAAGTGATTCCAGAGGTGGGATAAGGTGGTTGCCTTGATTTTTGCTTTAAATTTAGACTTGAGATGTCTGTGGTTGGTTATTCGTTGGGATTGTACCGTATAGTGGAAGTGATTCCCTATATTTGGTGAGATGGTCATGCCTCACGTTTGATTGTCCCTTGATGTAGCTATTTTATCTTGTACAATCCTTGTTGTTATTGTGCTGTGATTGAATGAATAGAGGGAGTGGCTCTGAGTGGGTGGTCGGCGCACAAAGGGGCGCCAGGATAGCCCTCGTCAGGGTGAATTTAATAAGTGATAATTTAAATAATTAACTAGGATTGGGTAGTAACACACTAAAAAGATAATTATTGACTCATCCGCCTTTGAGTGCTACCACAGACTAAAGGGGATTGAGAAGGTCGTGGTTGGCATGTTCGTTGCCTTGTCTTCTCGAAGGGTAACGGATCTGCATGAGCAACCCTATGGGGCGGTTCCTTGAAATAGGTAGCCTGGATAACCATAGATGGAGGCGGTTCCTAGTGCTTGGTTGCCTGGATAATCCGTCAGTTGATGGAGGCGGTACCTTGCAATAGGTAGCCTGGAGAATCCATGTTAAGCCATGCGATGACACTTCCCTCTAACATTCATGTTTATGTTGTCTTTTGGAAATCCTCTGGAATCGGTCATTTGCTTCATATTGTTGGTCGAATTTGAATGCCTTTATGTGTTGTGTAATTTCATTTAGTGGATTGTGAGTTTACGTCTTGTTGGTCTTGGTCGGGAACCTCTTCCTTTGCAACTTCTAGCACGGGGGTGGTCGGGTGGATCGTGTTTCGCACCCCGTTGGGATTTTCTCTTTTATTGCAGGTTCATTTGATAGTGTTGGGTTGCAGTTTCGGTAGATTTTGTTCGTGGGTTTCTGATCTATGCATTTATGTGGTTCTTGTTAGTGATGTAACATTCCCACCTAATTGGGGAAAAGTTTTGTATAAATTTGCACATGGTGCTATTGTAATGTAAGCATATAATGATGTAATGTACTGTAATTGTAACCTCGGTCTTGAGGAGAATTCATAATGGTGTTGTACTTGGGTTATTATTTTATCATGTTTCCTATTTTGTTGTTGTTACTGATGAAATTACTTTTATGAATGGATGAATTTTTGGATCATGTATTGGTTAGTTAATTATCTATGTTAAGTAACGACCTCGTGTTCCTCAAAGGATTAATTTATGCAATTTGATTTATGATTATGTTATGTTAATTACTATTTAAAAAAAAAAATGGTTGCATTTTACTTAATTCCTTTGGGGTTGCGTGGCGGGGCGTTACACTCCAAGTAATATTGATAAAATGTCATTTTTGGAGGTCGTAATGGGATTGATCTCCCCCATATAATAATGTTAAGGCTATAAATTTTTTAAGCAATACAAAAATGGAGCTGGATTGTCACAGGGTGGTGGTTCTCGAGCTCTGAAAGTGAATGGATGTATGGTTAAAAGTGTGTCTCATATGGTCCTTGTAATCCAATCGAACTCTATTACAGAGGGTGTTAATTATTTGAGTAACCATGCCTTAATTTGTAAGTTCATGGGAATTAGAGTCTCTCTTCTATTTCTAGAATCCTAGGCTCATCAGACTTGGAACCCAAAGGGAGATATGGAGGTGATGCAAGTAGCCAACAATTATTTTATGGTAGTGTTCTCCTACCTGGTAGATCGAAATAGAGTGTTTGAAGGTAGCCCCTTATTTTTACAATCAAGTGGGGTTGTTTATTAAACCTTGGCACATCGGATTTAGTCCAATTGAGGAGCTTTCGTTGAGGGTTCCAATTTAGGTGAGGCTTCCTTGGCTCTCGTTAGAGTTTTGGAGGAATGACATTTTGCACATGATTGCTCTTCTATTGGGAAAACCCATGAGACCATCACAAGAAACTCTGGAGAAGAAGGTAATCTCGCTTGCTTGGATTTGTGTTGAGATTGATTTAAATAACCCATTATTAGATTTGATGGAAATTTAGGTTGGGTTCACTTCATGGATTCAACAACTGGATTATGAGGTTCTTCCATTTCGGTATCAGATCTGTCATAAATATAGACACTTGTAGAGGAAATGTCCTAAACTCAAAACCTCAAGAATTTTCACCAGTGGGGTTTCAACTAAGGTGCCTTCTCACTCAGCACCAGTGAGGGATAAAGGGAAAGCACCTATGTCAGAGGGGGAAATGGATAAGGAGGGTTTTGTTTCAGTGAAGTCTCACAACAAGGGAAGAGGCTAGAAAAGAACCCTTAAGGATAGGCAAGATGATATTTCTTTTAATTAGTTTGAGGTTGTAGAAGATTTTTATCAGCAAGAGACATTTTCAAACAAGGCTCTAAATAAAAATTCTAACTAGGAGGTGGAGCAGTGGCTCCCAAAGAGGATGGTAGTCTTAATAACATTTTGGAGATGAGAACTAAGTCATAAATGGATATTGATCAAGTTCTGAGGTCACTTAGAGTGCCAATTCTTCCAGAGAGAAATGAGGTGGGTGAAATTTCAACCTTGGCTTTGTTGGAAGCACAACCGGAGGTAGAGGTCTGAGAACTTGGGAAAGGTAACAAGGTTCTATCTACTCTAGGACATAACCAAAATAATTTCAAAAAGGGAGATCAGAGAAGTCTTCCAAGCTAGGGAGGAAGAAAGATCAAGATTTAAGATCAAATTAATGGGAGAAAATTTGGTGGAGTCAGGTTCAGTCAAGACCCTTGACTCCCATTTTCTAATTCCCAAAAATGATTGCTCTCTCTTGGAACGTAAGGGGTTTGAATAGCATCCCTAGCCAAAAGGTTGTTCGAGAAATGATCAAGGCTCATTCTCCAGATGTTATGTTTATACAAGAATCCAAGCTATCAATGGAAGGTACATGTTTGAGGTAGCTCCCAAGGTCTAATGGGAAGGCCGATGTTAGTGGATTGGTGCATAGGGAAGTGCTGAGGAATATGTGTCTCTGGGGTTAGAGAAAGATCTCTTCCCTTTGGTGGATTTCAGGTAGACACTCCCCGACCATGGTGGCCTCGAGTTTTGACTCTGGAGAAATCCTTTTGCTCTCTAATATCTATGCTCCAACTAATTTGGCTGGTAAAATCAAAATTTTGGATCATATTAGGTATGCATGGTCCCTTGCTCCACTACTCCCATGGCTGTTGGCTAGATATTTTAATGTTATCTTCAGTTTAGATGAAAAGAGGGGAGGAATGAATCGATTGGAGCCTTTTTCTTCATTTTTTAAAGATAAATTTTTATTATTGAATTTGATTGATATTAAGCCAACCAATGGCGTGTTTACCTAGAGTAACAGGAGATGTGGGGAAAATTCTATCTTAGAGAGACTGGGTAGGTTCTTAGTTTCTAGCTTTTGGATAGGCAATAAATGGATCACTAACCCAAAAAATTTGGAGTGGAGGGGCTCAGATTAGCAACCTATAAAATTCTTAACTCATGGGAGGGATGTTGCTAAGAATATTTTGTTAAAATTATAGCTTGTGTGGTTGTGAGAGCCAACTTTGTAGGACTTAATGAAAGAATGGTGGGGTTGAGGTCTATCGACACATGATACAACTATGTATACATTGGTTAAGAAGCTTCAATTTGTGAAATTCTAGCTAAAAAAGTGGAGCAGGTGGTGCTTTGGAAATGTTTTTATAGAGAAACTAGTTGCACATAATCATTTGGACACCATCACTAAGAAAAATAGGGATCACGGGCTTACCTAGGACTCCTTAAGAAAGGAAGTTGAAGATTTGAAGGTTTTATCAGAATGGGAATTGTGGGAAGGTGTTTTTTGGAAACAAAAGTCAAGGATCGAATGGCTTCAGGAAGGAGACGAGAATACAACTCTCTTTTTTAACTCAGTCAAAGTCAAAGGACATGGGAATCTAATATCTTCAATTGTTTCCTCCAATGGAAACCACTTTATTCTTTGTAGGATATCTCACGAGTGGCCAATCATTATTTTTCTTCTTTATTCATAGAGGATTCTTTTGAGGAGTTGAGGGAAGAGAACTTGATTTTGGAGTGTATTCCTTATATCATGCCTCTTGAAGCAAATATGGTTCTCAATAGAACCGTCTCCTTATAAGATCTTGACGAGGTGGTTTTCAATATGAAGAAAGGTGACGCCCCTGGTCTTGATGGTTTCCTAATAGTTTTTTATTGGAGTTTTTGGAGATTATCAAATTTGATCATTTTGAGGTTGTGCGAGAATTGCAGAGTGGTAAACAAATGTTGAAAGCTATGAATTCTACCTTTCTGGTTCTTATTCCCAAGAGGGAAGGAGCTAATTCTCTAGATCATTTTAGAACAATTTTCATTTGTAATGTGGTATATAAGATCATTTCTAAGCTAATTGCAACTCAAGATTGAATTCATGGTTAATCAAAGTTATTTTGGAAGAGAAAGGGGTTTTGTGGCAAGTAGGCATATCCAGGATGACATGGTTATTGTTGTTGAGGCTATTCATTCCATATAAGTATCCATAGAGAAGGCCATGTTCATCAAATTGGACATAGCCAAAGCTTATGATTGTATTAAATGGTCTTTTATTTGTCAAGTTCTTAGAGATTTTGGATTCGATGAGGGTTGGATCAATTGGGTGATGAGTTGGGCTATGTTGACTTTTTTCTCTATGTTAATTAATGGTGTGCCCTCCTCTTTGTTTGGTTCTTATAGGGGTCTTCGACAAGGTGATACCCTAACACCTTATTTATTCATTATAATAGTTGAAGGCCTGTGAAGACTTCTAAAACCCCATGTGAGACAAAGGCTTATTCAAGAGTGCAGTTGGGGGGAGGTTTGCCTCCTCGGTCTCATTTGCAATTTGTGGATGACACTACGCTCTTGGGGGTATCCCAAATTAGAGAAACAAGTAACTTTAGATGGGCTTTGGATATTTATTGTGTTGCTTCTGGACAAAATATCAATGAAGAGAAGTCCTCTATTTTTTTCTTTAATACACCTCCTCTTATCTAATCGATAATTGCACGTATTCTTCGATTTTAGATTAGGGTCATTCCTTTTTGTGTATTTGGGAGTTGCCCTCTCTGTAGGCCATTGCCAAAAGGTACCTATCAAAGTGTTCTAGACAATTTCAAAGGCTATGTCAATCAATGGACTTATAAGTGGTTGTCCTTTGCGGGGAGGGTAATGTTATTAAAAATTGTGGTTCAAGCACTTCCTATTTATAGGTGCATGGTACAGGTTGCTCCTACAAGGTTTATAAAAGAACTAGATGCTATCTCTAAACAGTTCTTATGGGTAGACAATTTGGATTCTAAGAAGTGGAGTTTGGTAAAGTGGGAATCTATTTGCAGGCCAATACAATTGTAACGACCTCCATAGATTAAACTTAATCAACCTTAGAAATTACACATCACCAGCATATAAAAATGACACGTATCCATTACATAAGAAATAGAGACAAGGAGTTTCATTAATACAAATAATTTTGAATACAAATGCCAATATCATGGAATCTCTCATAGGAACATATTCCTTACAAATACCACTTGGTCGAGATCAAGATTACATAATAATCCAAATTCAAGACCTTCTTGACAAGATTTCCTTCAACCTTCAAACTCCTTCGCCCACTTCAAGGGAAAGAACATTGTTGGAGTGCATTTCCACCCTACCACGAAGTGATTCACTTCTTGGAATTCTTCATATGAGAATAATACCCAACCCAACATGAGGAAGACTAGCAAAGCATAATTGATTGGAGTAATAGAATTTATGAAAAGACATAACCAATGATGTCATGAATGCCAGACATAAACAAGGATCGTGCACTAGAAATTAACTTATTAGTCACATAAATCTTCATAGAAAAATAACTTTAATTACATCAAGACACCATTTTTGCATAAGAAATGGAAGTAATATCAGTGTTGACATTTAACTTTATGCACACAAGCATTCTCACCTTTCATGGAAATGTAGCATTATAAAAATATGCAGTTTAAAATAAAGAAGGTATAGCTCATGTATGTATGTGAATACATATATATTTAAGAATGTGGTTATACTTATTATGAGTATACATTCTTATGCAAGATTACCAAGGTTTTCCTATATCCTCCTTATTCATGAAAATCTACATTTTGATACTACATGAGAGGAATTTATTAGGAAATGACATCACTATGTCCAAATTAAATAAGATTAAAAAGAAAATAATTTAACATATATTTATCCTACTAATAGGAACACATGACATAACTATCATGATATCCTTGCTTTTTGCCTAAAAAAAAAAAACTATCATGATATTCTTAAGCTAGAACATGCACTCAATATCCAATTATTCCATGGGTGGATGTAAAAGAAAAACATAACACCCCTATATAGAATCCAATCATATTAATCATCGGTAGACCAGTGCCTAGAAATACTCCATGCTAATTGAGGATTGAGTGAGATGTATCGACTCTATCATAAGCAATCTTTCACTTGTTCCTAGATCTAATCTATCTAAGTATCCCATATCAATAATGCATACCAATTATGCATGGCTAGTCCAAGTATTTTTCCTAACATAAATACATGCTTCAACAAGCTTAGGTTCATTTTCCCACCAATCCTTTCTTGACTTGACTCAACTCAATCTAGTCGAATACTCTATTCACACATAGACTCAATAACTTGAGTGACAATACAAACTAAATATACCACCTCTCTTAATTAAGAAGAAAATGGTTAAATGATAATCACCTGTTCATATCATGACGGGTAAATAATGGACTTGGATGTTACTAATTGTTATCACCTGAAGTTGCACCCTTGTTGAAACTGATGTCCAACGCCTCAGTGTAACATTGGAAGACCTACAAAGATGTGGGTTTCTTGTAAATAGAGGTCAACCTCCGGAGAAGGCCGGCTTCCTTTGGTGTCACCTAAAACTAATGATTCTATAAGGGAAAAGGGAGAAGGAGTACATAAAATTGAAACTAAACTAAGGTGATACACCGAAATGACAGGAACAATGAGATACTCAATTTACACTTGGATACTGATGATGAACACGAAATTATACATCAAATCCTGTAAGGCTTACACTAACGTTTCACAAACAGGTTTGATTCACACACTTTTTCGGAGAGGAAAGAGAGATTTTCACAGGCTAGAAATCATGTGTGACTAAGTGAACACAATTTGTGATTTGTATAATGGTACTTTTGCAAAGAAAGGCATGAAACGCAAGATAAAGTTATAAAGGAATGAAAGAAATTCACAAAAATAACTTAATCATGAACCTGAAATGCACAACACTCTACAGGAACAAGATGGAAATCCGAACATCAACAGTAATCAAGGTAAGCTTTATATAACATGCTCCAAGATGAGTTACATAATTCTGCTAATCTGAGAGAGGACTGCAAAAGGATCACAGACTTCAGAAGAGCATACCTTAGAACTCTTTTACAAGAAGGAAAAAATGCCTTATATACAGAAAAGATCTCGGCCCCTTAGGGCTCACAAAATATCAGTTTCAGAAAAACTATCCTAAGATCTTTTGATTAAATTAAATGCTGCACCCTGCGTGTCCCGTTGTTCCTATCGGTGTGAAAAAAATTTCCCTTGGGGAAGCCTTCTGATCTTTCTGCAACCACCACATTCATTTCCTAGCATTGTGTCATCCTTTGAATTCCTCCGGGTCAAGCTGCTTTGAATGCTCCTGACTTCAGAACAAAAATGCGCTGCATTCACATTCTGTTGACGTCGTTCATCCTGGTCAGATTGCCAACGATTCACGTGTAGCTCTCCTTGATTGGCTGGGCACACCACACGCAGACTCTCGGGTGGTCAAAACTCCCCCTATTGAATCGCATGTCGGTGAGACACTAATCGTGTCTCCCTGATGCGATTGGATCTTCCCGCAACTGTCAGCATAGCATGGAGCTATCGCTGAGAGTCCCATTGAGCCCAATAGATCATACTGATGTCACCTCTGTGGTCACCAAGATAGTCGTTTGTCAGTGAGACGATCTACCAAAGGCAAAACGTTACCCCGAGAACCCCCTTACTACTTTGGCAAGAGCTCATTGATGTCACCCCGAAAGTGTTTCATTCTACTGGGTTCCAGATTTCCTTCGGTGAGACATTGGCCCATCAGTTAGACATTATGGCGAACTGCTCTTCTCTCGGCGATCTCCTTCATGTCGCTGAGACATTGGCCTATTGGCCAGACCTGTCCCGAAACCTACTTCCTTTTGATTGTCGGGGAGACCTTTCTCTGACTTCAAATGCTATACCGAAGGTCTTCATATCGGTGAGACTTGGCGGGTCGCTGAGACATTCCCAAGTGCTTTGTCCTTCAGCGGGCTCCTTTCTTGTCACTGAGACACTCACACTTCGGTATGACCCTACTTCGAAGTCCACTTCCTTTTGCCAACGTCGCTTCAAGAGTGATTGTCAGGGAGACAACCTTACTTCGGCAAGACCTCTTGCCGAAGTTCTTTTCTCAGCGAAGCCCTTTGTTGTCAGCGAGACTCCCGCCGAAGGAAAACATATCGAGGCCCTTTACTCAGTCGGCGAGACAACCTCACTTTGGCAAGACCTCTTACCGATAGTGTTTTCCTCCAGTGAGAGTTTCCCCGAAGACTTGCCACCATCTGCTATTGGCGAGACATTAAAACTTCGCTAGGACCTCTCACCAAGTGTTGTAGGTCACCCCGAAGCCCAAGGTCACCGTGAGTCTTGCCGAATGTTGATTGAATGGCCTATCGGCCAAATAAATCCAAGTAGTAAGAGGTCATACCGAACCCCTCTTGTTATAGCGATAGGCTCCATAGTGACATGTTCGGCAAGACAAAGACCAGGTCACAATGACCTATCCAAAATGGAATGTATCAAGCAGCCAGTCAGCCAGACAGTGAAAATGTCATGTCGACCTAGCTCTAATGGAGATTGAGCGTAGAATATTGAGGCATGTTTCCAACAGAGTAGGCTTCCTAACTGAGCTCCCTGTGAAATGTCATCAAATGGATGAACTAACCCTCAATGGAGATATCCCATTTGGCCCTTATGAACACCTGCAACATAGATGCCTTGCCTGATTGAGCCTGAGGGTGAAAATTAGGTAACACTAATCAAACATATTTAGCTATTGTATTATATCTCCACAAGTCCATATAAATTTAATACATTCTAACAAGAATAAAGGATTACTCAATTTAAGTCAACCCCTTAAACATGGTTATAATTCAAGTGTTTACATAAATAGCATATTAGCTTCTAACTAATTTTATATCTCTCTTCTTAATTGAGGTCCATTCTAGTCATTGTTGCAATAGTTTGTTGAATTCACCTTGTCAACATATAATCTAATTAAAAGGTGATAATAATGCCTTCAACCCAGGTAATTAAGCATGCAACTAAATAAACATATGAGCGGAAATTTGGAAGGAAATGTAGATATTGTCATTTTAAGATTTAACTTGATAGCTTGTTTTGATGTATTTTACAATTGCACTAAGACAAGCCAAAGCTTAATCTCCACAAAATCGCACCCAAAATTTAGCACTCAAGATGAATTATATAACATACTTGAATTCAAACTTCATGTGAATTCTAAAATCAAAGTAACAAAATCTTACAAATTATTACTTAATGTCTATAAATATCAACTTGTAGATTTCATGAATGGTTTAACGATTCTAAAGCTTCACATGTTCACATTGCTTCTATTATTAGCAAAATGTCTTAGTATTTTGTATCTGGAATTTGGTAGAGACACTCAAAAGAGTGTTTGAACAACTCACTGTTGTTTGGCTTAACACCACTTCTAAGTTGACACTAAGAGCTATGTTATTTAAACACAAGTAATTTCGGATAAAAGCCTTGAATGGTGTTAATTATGCTCACAATGAAGTAAGCTTTCTCGACTTGAATATGAAGCATTAACTAGATATTCTTCCTAGAACCTATATTTGGGATTTCACTCACCTTGGAAGACATTAAATAGATTTGGAAATCCTCCCATATGACAACAAAGAAGTGACTAGATTCAATTTAGGTGAGAAGATAATGAAACGCAGTTGGGATCTATGATAGAGTATCCATCAACATAAGGCACAAAAATATTCAAGAAGCCGTAAGAAATGTGGTCTCATGGTGAAGTGCATTGAAACCAAGAAGAGGCATTTGTTGCACCCCATGTGAGCAACAATTAATTTAGGGAATACTCAACATTGATTGCTGATAAGAATAATGGATATTTCAAGTGACTGAAAAGGAGTATTGTGGAGGAATAATAAGTATACCTCTGAGTGACCAAGGTGTTTGTGAGGTGGTGTAAGGAATGCATTCACATTTGAGCAACCTCGGTTTAAATTCCAAATAATTCTTAGAAGGCCTACAAGTGAGATTATCTAGAGACCTCTTGATATGTCTTCCTGCCCAGAGACACACACCTTCAATCTGGTTATTAACCAAGCTTAACAGCCCTACATGTGAATAGCCACATTCAAAATTTGAGAAAGGAAAGGCAACCTAGCAAATAGAAACATCACCTGCGTAGGGACAAGGAGGAAAGTGTGTGACCTCTAAAGTCATGCACTTGACTTGCACAAAGGTTTGGAGATTATGCACTAATCTAAAAATCCCTCACCGCCTCATGCCTTTAATGGGATTGAACGTGAACCAAAGTTTAGCGTAGACATTTAACAATAATCCACCCTCGAAGGTGCTAGATGATGCTAAGTTCTGAATGAAATCACCGTTTGGTCTCTATGAGCAGCTTAGCCAAGATTAGGAAGAAACAAGTTATTGTGTTGCATGGACAAGATTCTCTTGTATTACGATTACAATGATACACAAAATGGATGACAACTATTTCGTTATGGACCTTCAAAATGTTATGATCCCAAATGGAGATGAACATAATCAAGTATGCCTAGATTTTATCACCACCAACCGATACTAAAAGAAACAATCTACAAAGGTTAGCAATAGACCCACCACAAATAGATATCAACCCATACAATGAGAAACAACCTTGCATTCTCTTCATTTAACAAAAACATGAAAATGACTTACCTCAAGGTTTGCAATTTTGAGTTGAACTCTCCCCCTCTTACTCATATTACGACCAAAAGCATCTACTCAAGACATTGTGTAGGCTAGGATTGTAACATGTCAACCGTTCACTAAAGTAAATTTTCCTAAGTTTTCACTTTGCAAGTAAAAAAACTATGTAACTTAACCATTGCCATACTTTGTTTCTTTTATTTATAGAGATCAAATGAATATAGATGTCATAACAACAATCAACATTGATTCCATTCCAATATAATATTCCACATAATACAATAATTCCAAGAATGTGTACAAAGTACATACATAACTCAACCGAGCTTCAAAGCAATACATATAGATAGTCTAGGAACCTCCTTTCAAATCTTGGTCTTTTGTCACCTACTGAGGAGGAGAAGCATCACTTAAGCGCTTTTCCACCAACCATAGACTCATATGCGATCCCCTGCACATCTATCATACGATAGATGGCCCTACCCTTCAACAAAGAGATTGGTGGAGTAACCTCGTCATGACAACCATTATGAGCTAATTGTTGTGTCCTACATGACTAGAACTTGTAAACCCACAATTTGGAACTAGCATGCACAAATGGATCACGGTGAATTGACAGTGGAGCCAATGAAAATCACACTACTTTGGCCAAAGTGTTCTCACTTAGTACTTTGAGTGATAGTCATCCTACTCACATACACTACTCAGCTTGATTTTACTTTAGGCCACTATAATCTATGCATAGGTATTTCCTCCAATAGGTAATCTTTAACCCAAAAAATATCCTATTCCCTTTCCCACAAACTAAATGGTATTTCTACTCATAAAGCATAAATACAAGTTACCCTCCCTTCGATGGACAATCAAATCCTAGACGTATTTCTCTAGCTATCCAATATAATCAAATAACTTAGCTATGAATAACCCTTAAGCTATCCTTGTGTAATCATATCTAGTATATTTATACTTATGAAAAACATTCCCTCCTATTATGGCGTAAATACAAGCACTTTCATAGAAAAGCATAAAACAACTTCTTTTTCCTTTCTAAAGCAAATGTTATGTTTTCCTAATGCAAGTAATCTCAAGCAGTTCAAATAAAGCATTCAAGTCTCAATCTTTTGTAAATAAAGACAAAATAAGAGAAGAATAGATCCTCATGCCTGTAATATGCTTCACCAATTGACCGACTTGACGCATAGCCCTCCAAACAACAGCTTACTAGCTCCACTTAATTCTCTCAAAGCAATACTTCACTATGACTTCTTTCACTAGATATCACTGTACTCTCACAAATTAACTCTCAGCTCTCACAATGTAAAACTCTCTAATTACTTGTGCAACAAAATAAGTTTGCAGAATAGTGTGTCCAAATGAGAGAATTAGCCTCTCTATTTATATAACAAAATTGAGACATCGCAGCCTATAGAAAAGGCATGCCAATTGACAGCTCTCTCCATGCAAGTCAACTCAATACATACAACTTAAAGGTGGCATAAATGTGAGTGTAAACTCATCATAATATGCTACAGATCGTCTCATTTAGTTGACAACATCTAAAGACTAATTCAAAGGTGCACATGCCCAAATGATGACAATCGAATTGCAACCAAAATAGACTTCTACAGATTATAGAGTTTTTATAATTTGGCATCATGTTGTAGTCAACTTCCCTATCCCTTTGGCGTGGTTTAACTCTCTTGAAACAGTCTTCTACTCTAGGTGGCACTTATACTATGTCAACTTGGTCATAGCTTTGTTGAGCAACAGAGGAAAAATGAGTCGCTTCATAATAATAGCATATAAATTGTGCTTTTACCAATTTTTGCCTTGTTGTTTGCTTTTCCTATTATCATGTATTCATAATAATTTATGAAGTTGGCTTTATATTCCATCACTTTACATCAAATATATAAGTGTTCCAAGTTTGGGATAAATCGTTGCTTAATAATAGAGATTTATTTCCATAAAGCATCGACTATGGTTTACTTCCACATCGGCTTTAATTGTTGCATGTTACTTTTGCATATATTAAATCGACCTTTATCCTATATCACCATATGTATTATTCAGCCTATAATACTTGCATACATAAATATATATTTATATAAGTACATATACATACATACATACATACACACACACACACTCATATATATGTCAATAAATAACATTAACGCTATATCACATATATATGTGTGTGTGTGTGTGTATGTATATGTATATATATGTGTGTGTGTGTGTATACTAATATATATGTATATCCCATGTTAATCAAGTATGTATACATTCGATATATAAATGAATGTGATCAAGTTGACATTCACATAATAATCATATCGAGTGTATATATATATATATATTTCTCTATGTACATGTGTACGTATGTATACATATGTTGATATATATCCTTATATACATTTCCATTTTCTGAACATATGTATGTATACACACACACACATTTGATTGCACAATCAAGCACATACACATTATTATCTTATTGATAGGGAACATTCATGTGATGTATATATACATATTCACATACATGTCGTATTGTCCATTCGACAACACCATGCTCAAAAACAACCTGTTTATAAGCATGCATAGGTACGTCTACCTATGTACTCTCATGTATGTGTTCCTTCATGCACATGACCCATCGTCAACATGCACATGCATACATATACATACATTCCACGTGTATTCACCTCATTAATTCAAGCATAGTAATATAAGGAAGAACTCGTAAGCTCCAAACATATAAACATCATCCAAGCATCCATTCAATAGTAAAAATAACCCTTACTGATGCAAACACTCATACTAAGGATGACTTACCAATTCCCAACATAATAACTCGACTCAACCATTCTACTACGAGTGTGTGTATAAGCTCAGTTAGGTTAAAAAACTGGTTACCCAACCAAGTTCTTCTCCTGAGTGATACTTCCCCTCGCACCTAGAGGATTGAACATATACCTGCATCCAACTAACACATTCCCACAATAGTCAACTATTCAACAAAATATGCTTTCACATAATAATTCTCCATAGTTAGAATATCCAATTTAATAACCATTTATTTCACACATATGCATTACATCACATAACATTAAATGAAATAACATTCATTCATAATTCATTGATAACAAAGCACAACCACATATATTCTCAATCAGAATTCAAAGTGCATTCACACATGCAATATTTACCCTAGTACAGTAATAGTAAATAGGTAATTACACAATTGGGGTGTAACATGCTCCCCCCTTGTGAATCATCGTCCTCGATGATTTTTATGTAGCAACATAAACTAATCAAACAAATAACATATTGCTTTCAAGTACTTTAAAAAACATGCAAAACATATGATATGTTGTCGTTAGGTCCCATTAATTTAGAATATAATATTCAATTTGTTGACCGGGTAGTGTTCAAGGCAATCTGCAATAGAAGAGGTCCAGAGGATCTCCCTCAGGTTTCCTAACTTTTAAGAACAACTTAAGATTAATTCTAACTTCAAACTATGTAACTATCAAACTCTAAAGTAATCTATTCCTAAGAAAACAAAAAATGCTTGAACTGTAGGCATAAGTATACTAATTTAGAAAGCATAATAACTAAATTAAAAAGCATAGAAACAACTAAACTAAGAAGCTGGAAAATTATAAGAGCAGAAAAGCTTATAGCAATCCATAAAACATTTTCTTACCAGTAAAAATTCTAATAGTGAATAACTGAAACTATGGAAGTGAAAAGATAACAAATACTTCAGAATTAAAATTTCATAACAATAAATTTAAATGACTCTCTACAAAAACAACAGTATAATAAAAGAGAACACTTATCTACTCTCGTCGAGTGGCCAGCTCGTGGGTCAACACATTCATTCTTAGCTCACATTCACAGCTATTTCAGGAACACTTCTATCAATCATAGTTATCATCCGTACCTCATAACTCATAATTTTATATAACAATCTCTTTATTCATAAACCTTAGAAACATTCTAACAGTATAACATTACTTTTCACTATATATCTTACTTCCAGAGACCGTATCTTTTTATAGAGAAACTGTAACTACATGCTATATTTTAGATGGTATGGATAACCATTGAAAATTTCTAAACAGATCTACGGATAACTCGTATATCTTTAATTCCATTACATAGTATTTAAGAGGCTCAAGTCGAGCCATAAAGTCTTTAATTCAAAGGATAACAGAAATAACAACTTTAAGAACATCTTCGGTCCATCACCCTAAAGTTTCAGAGCATATTTCCAGCATATATCTTTAACTATTCTGGAGCACGTACCAACTGGATGCTTCAATATGTAACTTTGATTGACTGATTATTATCTACAAAACACTTAAAACAACCCATTAAATCTGTATTGGCAAATTACTTTAAGAAATCAAAAGAAATAAAGTTTATACAAGTTCTCACTAAAATTAAGCAATTATTTCTTCTAAAATTTAATTAATTGGCAGAGGATAGAGATTTGCATGTATGAACCAGGTCTTTATGGTATTATCATGATGAGGTTATTTTTACCTCATCATTTCCTCCCCTTCCTAGTTCTTGGCAGGTCCTCCTGTCCCCTAATTATAATTCTGCCCTCTACTCCCTTCTTCATATTTTGCACTGATATCATACAAATCTTTTGTTGTGACATCAAAGTTTATAGGGGAATTGTGGAAACCTCCATGAGAAGCAACTCCCCGTTTCCATTCATTGAAAATTTTGTCATCTTGATCTGTATTAATGTGAAAAGCAGGGGCTGGATATAGTAGTAAAGGAGGTTTGTACCTCATTCCTATCCATTTTGTTCTGAGATCTCCTAAAATTTTGGCCAAGGCATCTGCTCTTTTGAAGGACCATCTAATACCAAGAGGAGAGATCACTTCTCTTTTCTTTAGCTATATAGGCAATGGAGTGTATCTCTCTTCACATGCATGCCAAGCCTTGCCATCCAATTTTTTCCCCTGTTCTATGAAATGATTATAGCAAACTCGAAGGCTATCATCATACCTTTCCTTTATTTTCTCATCCAGCAAAAGAGCTACAAATGTCTTTTTAAAAGTTGTTGGTCTACTATTTAGAGATCTCATTTGAAGTCCTATACTTTTCTCTACTTGAACATATTCTTTATTACGTTCTTGCCAATGGATTTGACTCCACATAGTAGACAATAGAGATCTTAATTGTACTTCCCCCACAAAAAGATTAACAAATAAATCAATATGTTTCTCTAACAAAAGATCATGGGTAAAGAATTCACAAAGCATATCTTGATCTTCAGGCTTTGAGTCTACAAATGTTTTAACAAATTCTTTATCATTAGGTTCATAAGGATGATCATTGTAAATTCTAAGCAATTTCCATCTAAAACATTGTTCATTCAAAAACATGGAATACAATCTGGATGGTCTTCTATAGGATAAAAGAAATTCAACTATTTGACATGCATCATGTTTCCCCTTATAAGCTTTATGAAATGCTTCTCTTAATAACACCATTTCCATTTTCAGTCTGTTATTCTCAACTTGTGCATTTCTTAGGAAATAGCATTGTTCCATCCATTTCATTAGGAATATGAATTTGGAACCATTCAGTTACCGTTGGCTCGGTTTGAACTTCTCTGGATTCCATCTTTGGTCTACTTGTGCTTTCCTGCAAGTCCTGCTCTAATTCTACAATCTTACTAAGAGAAGTATTTAATTCTTCTTTCTATCTTTTCTTTTCCTCTTCAAATGCTGAAAACATGAGCATAAAATTTCCTTTTAAATTCTGAATTTATTTATTTAATTCATCCCTGTGTATCGTATTTTCCTTATCACAATTCTGAATTTGTATTTGCAGCTCACTAATAGATGTATCTTTTCCTTGTATTTCTAACTTTAAATCCTGAATTTTTTGATTCCTTTCATTTATTACAGTCTTGTACACCATTATTTCCTCTTGTTGTAATTCCATCTTTTCCTTATTTTCATGCAGCTGACTTCTTAACTCCTTTATCTCTAATTTCAATTTTTCCAATTCTATGTTAATAGTTTCAGTTTCAACAATTTCAATAGGTTTACTAATAACTGGAGACAATTTTCCTAACATACTGTCATCAATCTCCATAGGAAGTGGAAATTGTCCCCTTTCTATTTCCTATTTTTCTTTTTCTACATCTTATTCTTCAGACACCAAGTGAAAATGTACTTCTTCAACATATATTTCTTTTCCTGAGGATTGGTGAATTGACTCCTCAGTTTCCAAGTTTCTCTTTTGTTTTTTGGATTTTGACCTATTCTCTTTACTCCGTGCTGGGGTTTCTGCAGATCTAGAGGATAATCTTTTACTCCACCTTAAAGGAGGAGTATCCTGATAATTTAAAATAGTTGGATCATTTAGAAGAATAGTTCTTCCTTTCCTCTTCTTAATAGGGTGAGTATCCACATTTGGACTCATTATCTCTACATCTTCTATCTGGGCCAGATTTTCAAACTCATCATTTCTAAATTCTGGCACTTCCTCATCAACTATGGTGGGAATTTGGGGTTTAGGAGCCTTAGGGTCTTTGGGGGAAGTTGCTCCGGAAGGTGAAGCAACTTGTTTTGAAGATTCTCCTAATTCTAACTTCCTTCCTAATGTAGGCATATCAAACTTCCCCAAAAAAATTTCCCATTTGCTTTTAGGTTTCTTACGGAAATGATATTTACAAATCAATTGAATTAACCCATGGTGTTTTAATGGCCCTAAACCAGTTTTGTATCTTTCTATAGAAGAATTAATAGAATCATTCAAGAAATGAGGCAAATTAACCCTTAGAGCAGGGTGTTCCTTCCCATGCCGCAAATGTGTTAACATGCAGAATGTTGGTCCTACCATAGTGGTTAGTTGACCTTCACAAGTAAAATATCTAATAATCCATGCAACAACAATACCCCAGGGTTCTAAGATAGAAGCTCATTGAAACCCCTTATTTTTTCCCCTTGTACTGACAACTATCATGGGTTGAGGATCTCCCTGACTAAGGAATAATTCTGATAATTTATGATATGTAATTTGTGTGGTTTTAGATATTTTAATACCAAAATCTTCTAACCCTGAAATAAAAGAGATAATTTTTGAACTCACCTTGAAACGCTTCCCATGCATAATCACCCGACCGTTAGAGTAGTTTTCTACAAATGCATTCACTAGCTTTTCATTATACCCTTTGAATTTCCTGACAAAATCTAACTAGCCCACTTCTTCAAACAACTGAAAGATATTACTTAACCCCAACAACTTTTCTGCAGAAGTCGGCTCAGATTTCTTCTTTGTACCGCCCATTTTTTCTCTCTTGCTTACCACCCTGCTGAAAAATTCAATAATGCCAAGGACTTGTGCACTGATATTTTTAAAAATATGATCAGACTGTAATCATCTACTCTACTCTTGCTCGGAGCTTGCTGTGTAATAATTTCAATTTGCATGAAGGGCTGCAAAAAGAGTGGCGTACTTAACAATTAATTACCAAGTGGCTCAATTTACTAAATTGGGAAAGGAAACTCTTGCCAATCAATCATATTTTATTCGAAAATAACTACTTATTTAAAGCAAAAATTTGTACTTATTTTTATTCCATGATCGCTTGAAGATCTTATACCTCTACCAATTTGACAGGATGATGCAATGGTATTGGCTGAGGTGACAGTATAATTATTATGATATGAATAAGGAAGCTCATGAATGACAAAGTCATTAATGAAGACAGGCTATTACGGCGGCTTTTATTTATAATGGAAAAATAAGGCACGTGTACAAATGTACGATAATCAAAGCATCGAGAAAGATTTGAATTTTTTTCTAGAAAGGAGTGGGCGAAATGACAAATGAATAAGTTCCAGAGCATGCGTAAAGCATGCATTCGGACAAAGAAAGTGGTTAAAGTTTTGGAGCATGCGTAAGGCATGCATTAGGAGCTTGGAAAATGGATAAGTTCTGGAGCATCGCTGAAAGATGCAGTTGAAACGGTGATTGAATGAAAGTTCTGGAGCATCATCGGAAGATGCTTCCGAAGCATCAACTAAATGAAAGTTTTAGAGCATCATCGAAAGATGCAGCTGGAGTAGCAACCAGATGAAAGTTCTCGAGCATTGTCAAAAGATGCAGTCGGAGCAGTAACCAGATGAAAGTTCTGGAGCATCGTCGAAAGATACAGCTGGAGCAGCAACTAGATGAAAGTTTCAGAGCATCGTCGAAAGATGCAGTTGGAGCAACAACCAGATGAAAGTTTCAGAGCATCATTGAAAGATGCAGCCAGAGCAGCAACTCACAAGAAGCAAATAATAGACATCACTTAACTCGTACTTCAAGAGTTATATCATTCCACAAGAACATCCTTCCAACATGGTAGGCTGAAGAGCGGGTTCCAGAGCATCGGGCGTTCAGATCGTCAAGTTCTGGAGCATTGGCTAGCTGAATGATCAAGTTCCAGAGCATCTTGGAACGGTGCTCCGAAAGTTGTTATTCCTTTATGAGAGGTCCTGCAAAATGAAAACATGTGTTAAGTCCAAAATTTTATAAAAAAATGCTTTGAAAACAAATTAGGTACACATGTCCTTTTTATTACAATTTTTCATCAATTTTTTTTTTAGATAACATATAAGCGTTAAATCAAATAGACTCTTCCTTGGCAGAGTCAATGCATTGGATCTCTCCTTGTATTTCTACCAGCTTTGTAAATTCTTTTTTATTAACTGGTTTATGGTAAATACGCAGGCGATGACCATTAACTAAGAGAGTTCGTAAATCACCATCAATAGGTTTTAACTAAACTGTGCCATTTGAGAAAACCTCAAAGATTTCATATGGCCCCAGCTAATGAGTTCTGAGTTTTCCTTTATGGTATTTATATCTTGAATTGAATAGCAAGGCCCAATCACCATTATTAAATTCTCTCTCTTTAATATATTTGTCATGCCAAACTTTCCATTGATGTTGAAATTATTATGTTTGATGAACAACATCTACACGAAGCTCATCCAATTCATTTAACTGTAAAACTCGTTCTATTTGAGCTCGTTTCAAATCTAGACCCAATTCCATAGCTGTTCGTAGGGTCTAAAGTTCAAATTCAATGGGAAGAAGAGGTTTCTTTCCAAACACAAGCTCATAGGGATTGAATCCAGTTGTAGATTTCCATGTTGTATTATACGCCCAAACGGCTTCAGGCAATTTCTTGGCCCAATCTTTTCTTCCTGAAGAGACATTTTTTGTCAGTATGTTTCCTAACTCCCTATTAGTCACTTCTACTTGACCATTTGCTTGAGGGTGATAAGGGGATGACTTCTTATGGCTTACCTGAAAATGGTCTGTAAATGCTAGGAGAACTTTGGACATAAATTGGGGTCCCTAATCTATAACAATAGTTCAAGGAGCTCCAAATTGAAGAAAAAAAAATTATAGAGAAAATAAGCAACTTGCTCTTCTCTAGCAACTCGTAAAGCTTGAACTTCAGCCCATTTTGTCAGATAATCAGTACAAAATAATATATATTCCTTTCCTTGTGAGGAAGGATCTATGGGGCCGATAAAATCTAACCTCCATTTTTTGAATGGTTCCAAAGTTACCTAAGGCTGCAAAGGCATTTCTGTCGAAGCAGTTGGTCTTCGTACTCTTTGACATTCATCACAATGACGAACATAATTTTTAACATCTTTATGCATTGAAGGCCAATAATATCCAGTACCTAAAATTTTATGGGAAGTTCTTTTTGCAGAATAATGACCCCCTGAAGGATCATCGTGACAGGCCCTCAGAATACTATAAGTTTCATCAACCCTGAGACATCTTCTCAAAACCATATCAGGTCCATAACGAAATAAAATCCCATTAATCCATTTAAATGGTGCACACTCTCGAATAAGTTGTTTCCTTTGTTTTAATGTAAATTCAGGAGGTACTTCAAAAGTAGCTAAATAGTTGGCAATATCAGCAAACCAAGGAACCTTTATAGAGATAGCAAACAAATTTTCATCTGGGAACTCATCTTGTACAGGTGCTCGATCACCCTCTTCTTGTTTGATACGAGATAAAAAGTTTTCCACTTCGTTAAATTTCCTTGGCTTGTCAAGTATTCTCACGTTGAACTCTTGAAGAAGTAGTAACCATCTCATTATTCGACCATTAACTATAGGTTTATTCATTAAATACTTTACAGTTGAGTGATTTGTATAAACTGTAACTTTATATCTTGTAATATAATGACGAAAATTTTTGATGGCATAAACCACCGCTAAGAATTATTTTTCTGTTGTCGTGTAATTTCTCTCAGCAGAGGTTAGGTTTTTACTAATAAAATATATGGCATATTTACCCCCATCCTCATCTTCTTGCCCTAATACTGCACCAATTGCATCATCCGAAGCATCAGCATAAATGTGAAAGGGAAGACTCCAATTTGGTCCACGTAGTACAGGAGCAAAGACAAGCTTTTCTTTTATCATTTCAAATGATTGTTGACATTCAGACATCCAATTAAACTCCACATCTTTTTGAAGGAGAGAAAACACAGGGGCTACTATCTTACTGAAGCTTTCTATGAACCTTCTATAATATCCAGCATGTCCAAGAAAACTTCAAACATCTGTTTGTGTTTGAGGTACAGTTAATTATTGTATGACTTCAATTTTTTTAGGATCAACTTTTATTCCTTCCGAGGAAATGTGATGGCCTAAGACTATTCCTTGTTCCACCATTATTAAACACTTTTCGTGGCTAAGGGATAGTCGGTTTTCCTCACAAACCTCCAAAACCCTATCCAGGTTTTGAAGAGCTTCATCGTAGGTTGACCCATATACTGTGAAATCATCCATATAAACCTCTACACAATCATTGACAAGTGCTACAAATATAGCCAAAATGGCCCTCTGAAAAGTCGTTGGAGCATTACAAAGTCCAAAAGGAAGAACTCGGTATGCATATGTACCCCAAGGACAAGTAAACATTGTTTTATCTTGGTCTTCTGGTGCTACTTGAATTTGGTTGTAACCACTAAATCCATCTAAGAAAAATATTTCCTCCTAGCCAAACTGTCCAAAACTTGGTCAACAAATGGTAAGGGAAAATAATCTCTAAAGGTGGCTTTATTAAGTTCTCTATAATCCACGCAAATTCTCCACTTGCCATTTTTCTTTGGTACAACTACCATAGGTGACAACCGCTTACTATCTGAGAGAGGATAAATAAATCCTACACGGAGGAGTTTCTCAATCTCTACTTTAACAAGATCCTTTAATGCAGGGTTGAGTCTCCTATGTGGTTGACGAACAGGTCTTTTATTAGGATCAGTATAAATGTGATGAGTACAAACACTCGGGTGAATCCCCCTCATGTCTATATAGTCCCAAGCAAAAGCTCTAGACTTTTTTACCAGGACATTAAATAATTTATCCTCTTGTATTTTTGTCAACCAACTATTGACATTCACAGTTTTTCCTGGTAAAAACATAATTATTTTTGTTCCTGGATAGGCCGAAGTGACAGTATGTATTGGTCATAACAAAGTGTTGAGAGGACAACTATGAGGTATAAGTCGATGAAATTTTGTAATATCATCAAAGAAATAACTCGTTTTAGGAATCATATTAGCCAAGGGACAAGGCATCCCCATGGTAACATAATTTTGTTCCATCCCACTTATATCAATCGGTTGTCCCAAAATTTCTGGTACATCCTCTATCACTTCTTCACTAGAATTTATAGCCAAATGTGCAACCTCATTCACTAACTCATCCTCCAATTCTTCTCCATGTTGTTTAATCACTACCATGACTAAAGAGGCTAGACTGTCTTGCCCACTAAATTCTTTTGGTTCATCAACCTAGACTTTATTATACTCGGTAAGCTTAGCAGGAGGATATAAAAATAAACATTTACTATCTAGTCCATGTGAAATGGTCATACCTCCTTCACGACAATCAATTTTAGCAGTGACAGTAGCCAACCATGGTCTTCCCAAAATTATTGGATAACTATTTTTAGGTGTAAATGATTGAATTATTTGAAAGTTAACTAGATATTCCCATCCATCAACTTTAACAAGAACATTTTTTATAACACCTTTTGGAATGGCTATAGACTGATTTGCCATCTGCAAGACTGTAGTTTTAGGACTTAAATCTTTAAGACTTAATTTCTCCATTAAATCCACTGTCATTACATTAATAACTGCTCCCAAATCCACCAATGCATTAGGTATTGCTACCTCATTAATTGTAATAGTAATCAGTGGACTCCCAGGATCATCATATTTTGGAGCAATAGTATTTCCAGACAAAAATTCAGCTAGATAACCATCAATATGCACAGTGTTTATTTTCTTTGGTTTCCTTCCTGGAGTTCTAATACATAGTTGTTTGATCAACTAATTTAACTCAGGAATTTCCTTTATTTCCTACAGTAAAGGAACCTCTGTTTGTAATTGTTTAATTTCTTGAATTAATGCAGTTTCATAAACTAATGACATTTATGGAGTATCTTTCAGAATTGTTGATTTCAGGCGCTCTGGAAATGGTGCTTGAGTTTTCTCCTTTGAAGGGATATCTTTTTTCTCCTTTGGAGGAATATCTTTACTAAACTCAGTCAAATACTGATCTTCCTCCTCCTAAGGTAAATCAACAGCTCCTGCTGCTGAAAACTCAGTAATATTCGCATGTAGTGTAGTATCTTTCTCAAGATTTTGAAAAATAGGTTCATCCACTACTTCCTCAATAGTGGGCGATTGAATTGTCCTACCATAACATAACTGGACATTTCCACAATGAATTGCATTAAGGCCTATGACATGATCTTGCTTCGTAGTATATACCGGAGTATTCTGTCTATTATTCTTTGGATTGGGAAGTGGTTGTGCTAGAGGTTGAGGTTGATTTACCTGCTCAGTCTGAGGAATATTCTGAGGTGGTGGTAAAAATTTTTGTTGTAGATTCCTCCTAGGACCAGTATAAAATTGATTTTGTCCTTGATTCCATTGGGGAGCAATATATTGTGGGTACCATTGTTGTTGTGGCTGGTTTGGCCACTGCTGAGTTCCCCATGATTGACTTTCCCATTCAGGAGATCCCCAATAAGGAGTTCCCCAAGTAGGCTGTGGAGGATAGGGTTGATTCCAAGATGGAGGCCATTGACTGCCAACCTAGTTATTCTGGGGTCTCCATATAGGATTGGAATTCTGCCCATAAGAAAAATTACCTCCCTGACGTTGATTTAGCACATATATTTCTTCTTCAACCTGAGCAATTTTTTTCTTAGTATTCTTAAGATCAGTAAGAAGCTCGCATTGATTGGTAGGGTGGCTTTGCTCACAGAGTTGACAAACATTAACCTTGTCTAAAGGGCACTCCCGTAAAAGATGTTTATTTCGACACCTAGGACAATAGATTGACAAAGTCTCAGGGTTACGTGTCTTTGCTTGTATACCATCCAACGTAGTATTCAATTCAACAAGTATGTCTGTCTTAAGATTTGCTATTTCTTCTCAGAGTTTACCTATCTCGTTATTCCCTTTGAAAAGATTTGTTTTTCAGATTCCTCCATGAGTATGTGAAAAATTGTGACACAAATCACATATGTCTTCAAGGTTTAACTGAGACACATCACCTTTTCCCATTATATCAAGACTTCTTCTTGCATCATCATCGAGTCCTTTAAGAAATATAGTCTTGAGAATCTCAACACTAATGGTCATTTCCCCACATCGTTTAGATAAGAAAAGAAACCTATCCAAATAGTCCTCTAGACTCTCATCCTCATTATGTCGAAGTTTAAACAACTCTTCCTTACGATCACTCACCCTACAATAACTCTGATATTTATTTAAGAATACAGTCTCCATTTCTTCCCACGTTGTAATACTTCCAGATGGTAGTCCCATAAACTAGCGCATGGTTGAATCCTTCAAAGTAGAAGGAAACAACTTCAGTTTCTGGTTATCATTTTTATAGTCATAAGTTTGACAAAGGACCTTAAATTCAAAAAGAAATTGGTTTGGGTCTTCCGAAGATAAACCATGAAAGGTTGGAAGGAAAGCTGGAGAGATGTTTTTCATTGTTGTATCATCATCTGCATCCAGAGCAATAGGATAAGTGAACATTCTAAGTAGTGGAGGATCATTATTATTACGGTTTGCATCATTACGGTTGGCTTCTACCCTCCGATCTCCCATGATGTTTAGAGGAATATGCTCCTCGACAATAATTTCATCGACAACAAGTTGCACTATAAGAAGATCTTTTGGGAGATAGTGGAAAGCCTCTGGTGGGTTAGGCTCAAGTAATTAGTCAGCAGAATGATCTTCTGAGCCTTGGGCCTCCCTTTGTATAATCGGGACGTATTTTGGGGGGTCTTTGGTATAAATCGTCTGTGAAGGCTTCTTTTCCTGACCATGCAAAAAAGGAAGCCAAAAATAGTATTTTTGTCCTAAAAGAGGTATTCTAGGCGTCTTCTATTAACACTTAAGCAAAAGAAGCTAAGGGGTCCCTGGCAATGGCGCCAAAAAGTGATAGGTTGTCATTAGCTCCCATTACTTTAGAATATAATATTCAATTTGTTGACCGGGTAGTGTTCAAGGCAATCTACAATAAAAGAGGTCCAGAGTATCTCCCTCAGGTTTCCTAACTTTTAAGAACAACTTAAGATTAATTCTAACTTCAAAATGTGTAACTATCAAACTGTAAAGTAATCTATTCCTAAGAAAACAAAAAATGCTTGAACTGTAGGCATAAGTATACTAATTTAGAAAGCATAATAACTAAATTAAAAAGCATAGAAACAACTAAACTAAGAAGTTGAAAAATTATAAGAGCATAAAAGCTTATAGCAATCCATAAAACATTTTCTTAACAGTAAAAATTCTAATATTTAATAACAGAAACTACGGAAGTGAAAAGATAACAAATACTTCAGAACTAAAATTTCATAACAGTAAATTTAAATGACTCTCTACAGAACAACAGTATAATAAAAGAGAACACTTATCTACTCCCATCGAGTGGCCAACTCGTGGGTCAACACATTCATTCTTAGCTCACATTCACAGGTATTTCAAGAACACTTCTATCAATCATAGTTATCATCCGTAACTCATTACTCATAATTTTAGATAACAGTCTCTTTATTCATAAACCTTAGAAACATTCTGACAATATAACATTACTTTTCACTATATATCTTACTTCCAGAGACCGTATCTTTTTATAGAGAAACTGTAACTACGTGCTATATTTCAGATGGTATGGATAACCATTGAAAATTTCTAAACAGATCTACGGATAACTCGTATATCTTTAATTCCATTACATAGTATTTAAGAGGCTCAAGTTGATCCATAAAGTCTTTAATTCAAAGGATAACAGAAATAACAACTTTAAGAACATCTTCGGTCCATCACCCTGAAGTTCCAGAGCATATTTCCAGCATATATCTCTAACTGTTCTAGAGCACGTGCCAGCTGGATGCTTCAATCTGTAACTTTGATTGACTGTTTATTATCTACAAAACACTTAAAACAACCCATTAAATTTGTATTGGCAAATTACTTTAAGAAATCAAAAGAAATAAAGTTTATACAAGTTCTCACTAAAATTAAGCAATTATTTCTCCTAAAATTTAATTAATTGGCAGAGGATAGAGATTTGCATGTATGAACCGGGTCTTTATGGTATTATCATGATGAGGTTATTTTTACCTCATCATTTCCTCCCCTTCCTAGTTCTTGGCAGGTCCTCCTGTCCCCTAATTATAATTCTGCCCTCTGCTCCCTTCTTCATATTTTGCACTGATATCATACAAATCTTTTGTTGTGACATCAAAGTTTATAGGGGAATTGTGGAAACCTCCATGAAAAGCAACTCCCCGTTTCCATTCATTGAAAATTTTGTCATCCTAATCTATATTAATGTGAAAAGAAGGGGCTGGATATAGCAGTAAAGGAGGTTTGTACCTCATTCCTATCCATTTTGTTCTGAGATCTCTTAAAATTTTGGCCAAGGCATCTGCTCTTCTGAAGGACCATCTAAGACCAAGAGGAGAGATCACTTCTCTTTTCTTTAGATATATAGGCAATAGAGTGTATCTCTCTTCACATGCATGCCAAGCCTTGCCAAGTAAAGGCAAGTAGTCTTCCCACTTGTATTGTTGATCCATGCAATGCATTCTAAGTAGGTCTTCTAGTACTTGATTTTCCCTTTCTATTTTTCCATTTGTTTCTCGATGATATGCTGAGCTAATATTTAGTTGAGTCCCAAGTGCATAAAATAAGTTTTTCCAAAACCTTGAAGTGACTGGTGCATCCCTATCTAAGATAATCTTCTCAGGAATTCCATGCAATCTAAACACTTCTTGCACAAATTTCCTTGCTATGACAGGAGCTCCATCAATTAGATTCCTGGGTATAAAATATGCCACCTTAGTAAGCCTATCGACAACCATAAGAATGGCATTGTGCTTATCCCTTGACATGGGCAATCCTTGCACAAAGTCCATACTTATGACTTGCCTCTCTATCTGGTATATCATGTGGGTATAACAAGCCTGTAGGATGATGATACTCCACTTTCACCCTTTGACATTCAAGGCGCCTAGCCACAAATCTAGCAGTATCTCCTTTCATCCCCTTCCAAAATTATAGTGGGTTTACATCTGCCAACATTTTTGTCACATCAAGGTGTCTAGAGTATGGGGCTTCATGAATTTCTTTCCACACCAAGTTTCTTAACTCTTATGAGTCAGGTACATACATTCTCCCCTTATACCTAAGTATACCATTAGGTTCAAAATAAAAACCTTCATACCTTGCATCGTACGGATTGTTGGTGAGTGATTGCTTAACTTGCATATAGTACTCATCATCTTTGTATTTTTGCAATACTTGTCCTTTAAAGTTAGTTTGAATTGTCACTATTGAAGCAATACGACGTCTTTGACTCAAGGCATCGACAACCCAATTTTCTTTCCCTTTAATATAACTGATATTAAAGTCATAATTAGATATTAACTCCAACCATCTTCTTTGTCTCGCATTCAGATTTGGTTGAGTGAACAAATACTTCAACCCATGATGATCATTTTTTATTTCAAAAGGTTTCCCTAACAAGTAATGCCTCCGCATTTGTAATGCATGAACCACTGCTGCTAACTCCAAATCATGTGATGCATAATTTTTCTCACAAGGTTTTAGCTTCCTTGATTCATAAGCAATTACTTGCCCTTCTTGCATTAGAACACCTCCTAAGCCCTCTCCTGATGCATTTGTGATAACTGTGAAGTCACCCTCAAGATCTGGTACTTTCAAAATCGGTGCAGTGGTCAACTTCTCTTTGAGTAGGTCAAAGGCTACTTGGCACTTCTCTGTCAACTCAAACTTCTTCCCTTTCTTCTGCAAAGAAGTAATTGGAAAGGCTATCTCAGAGAAGTTTGCAAAAAAAATTCTATAGTATCATGCCAAACCCATAAAACTTCTTACCTCTAGGACATTTTTTGGCATTGGCCATTCAAGCACTGCCTTGATCTTAGCTAGATCAACTGAGATTCCATTCGTTGAGATCACATGTCCAAGATAATGTACTCTCTTCTAAAAAAAGTTACACTTAGAGAGTTTCCATACAACTTATGTTCTCTAAGTCACTATAGAACCATCTCTAAATGTCTACAATGATCCTCATTCCTTGAGTAAATCAAAATAACATTTAGGAAAACTAAGAAAAACTTATCTAGGCAATCCCTAAATACGTTGTTCCTAAGGTTCATAAATGTTGCAAGTGCATTTGCTAAACCAAAGGGTAGAAATGATCCCATAAAACTTCTTACCTCTAGGACATTTTAGGGCATTGGCCATTCAAGCCTTGCCTTGATCTTAGCTAGATCAACTGAGATTCCATTCGTTGAGATCACGTCCAAGATAATGTACTCTCTTCTAAAAGAAGGTACTCTTAGATAGTTTTCCATACAACTTATGTTCTCTAAGTCACTATAAAACCATCTCTAAATGTCTACAATGATCCTCATTCCTTGAGTAAATTAAAATAACATCTAGGAAAACTAAGAAAAAATTATCTAGGCAATCCCTAAATACGTTGTTCATAAGTTTCATAAATGTTGCAAGTGCATTTGTTAAACCAAAGGGTAGAAATGATCCCATAAAACTTCTTACCTCTAGGACATTTTTGGGCATTGGCCATTCAAGCACTGCCTTGATCTTAGCTAGATCAACTGAGATTCCATTCGTTGAGATCACATGTCCAAGATAATGTACTCTCTTCTAAAAGAAAGTACGCTTAGAGAGTTTTCCATACAACTTATGTTCTTTAAGTCACTATAGAACCATCTCTAAATGTCTACAATGATCCTCATTCCTTGAGTAAATCAAAATAACATATAGGAAAACTAAGAAAAACTTATCTAGGAAATCCCTAAATACGTTGTTCATAAGGTTCATAAATGTTGCAAGTGCATTTGTTAAACCGAAGGGTAGAACTGTAAACACATAATGTCCATATCTGGTTCTAAATGCAGTCTTAAAGATGTCCTCATCCTTAATTTTCAACTGGTGATATCCAAACCTCAGATCAATCTTAAAAAATACACCAGCTCCCCTCATTTGATTAAATAGATCATTAATGCGTGGTAGTGGGTACTTGTTCTTTACCGTAACTTTGTTAAGCATGCGATAATCTATGCACAACCCTAAAGTACCATCCTTTTTTTTCACAAAGATTATTGGGGCTCCCCAAGGTGATACACTTGGTTTTATCAATCCTTTAGATAACAATTCATCCAACTATGCCTTAAGCTCCATTAACTTAGTTGTTGTCATCCTATAAGGCACCTTGGAAATAGGTTCAGATCTTGGAATTATATCTATAAAGAAGTCAATTATTCTTTTCAATGGTATCCCAGGTGACGAGTCTAGTTTATGGTCTCATCTTTGGGTAGAATTTGTGATTTAGTTGTTGAAGTTATCATAGACTTTGATGTTAAGTGTTGATACTTTTATGATATTTTCTCAAACTATAGACATTGGGCTTACTTCTATTTCTGCAAACCTTTAATGATAATGGCATGTTATATGGATTGTCTATATTAATTTTGCATGTGGTCAATGAATGTTCCTTAAGATGGTTATAGATATGTAATTATTGTGTGTACTAACATTGCCATGTAGATTTAATTTGAGAATGCTAAATTGAGGAAGACACTGCAAGATGGGCATGTGCCATAACTTCCAGCAAGGGAATCATTCAAAGGTAAAAGGAGGTCAATGACAGGAGATTCCTTATGCAAACCAAATTTAACTGCCCTATAGTGGTCATTATTGATGTTGAACAAATGTGTGCGTTACTGCAACACTAAATCTATGGTTGGACATGCACGTCTGACCAGATTCCATGCATGCATAACTGTCGCCCCACTTTCTTTATTTTCCCTAAATGGCATCCTCCTAGTTCGTGGAGTTGATTGCCTTGTTTAGTTGATAGTATAAATAAGGATCAAATGCTCATTTTTTGAAGGTTGCGCGATTTGATATTGTACATGCATTCTTGAGTTTTTAACAATACAAATATACTACTCTTTCGTACTCATGATTTACAATGAATAAAATAAAGTTCTAAGTTTGAACATTTGAGTTCTCATTAGTTTTAAAGGATACTTATCCAAGGGGGCCCACTTGGTGAGTAATTCATCCTTTAGTTTAGTATTACTTTTTGTTTAGTAATTAGTTAAAAGTTTGGCACCGACTATTCCTGCAGCCACTAGAATTTCATTCTGTGACTGTTCTTGCAGCAAAAGCAGACAAAGTAGTGCCCTATTTGTTTGCTCAAATTTTCATTTTTGTTATGCATTTCAAATTGGTGTAATTGTTGATTGATGGTTAGTGTTCATGCTATTCCTTTCTAAGCAATTTACTTTCATCATTGTGTCTTTCTTAGCTATAGAATGAAAATGGCTAATTTGGGTTCCTAGTGCACATACTGTGTTGACCCATTTCAAGTTCATGTCCCTGGGTTGACAAGTTAAATGCACCTTCATGATAATTGAAATAGCTATTCAGGTTAGATTTCCAATCTTTGAATTGTGGTTGTAAAGGCCTAGTTGTTGAATCATTATAGAAGGCAGACAATTTTGGCGCCGTTGCCGGGGATGGTGTCAAACTAGGGAGTTCTTTAGAGTCGTTGGTAGTTTGTCTTGTTGTAGTTTTTCTAGAAGTTGTTCTCAATATACCCTTGTTTAGGAAGTAATGACCCCCCCTTATTCTTTACCAATTCTTTATGTGAGCTGACTGATAGTGAGTTGATACCGCATGCATAGAGGAAGGAGAAGGGATGCTTATGGGAGAATCCTTCCTAACAATCCTAATCCATTCCAGCTAGTTGAATATCAAAACCTGCCAAGAGAAGAAGAAGAAGAAGAAGATCCACACCCCTTTGTTGATGCATTTCCTGATTGATTAGCTTTGAAGTCTCCTTTGAAGACCAAAATCAGCTTGAGAACCCCTTTGCTTTGGAACTACATAAAGTAGGCATGGGTGATTCAAATAGGAACATACCTAATCAACCAGTTTTTCCTTTCCCCATTGCCCATCAGAATGAAGTTGACAACATCAAAAACATCCCTGCTTCAGCACTTCCCAAGTTTTATGGACTTGTCATAGAAGATCCTAATACCTTTTTGTTTGAGTTTGGCATACTTTGCAGGAGTTATGATTATACCACCAATGCCCATAGGCTTAAGCTATTTCCTACCACTTTGAAAGAAGCTACATTAAGATGGTTCATGAGCCTAGGCAGAGATACTGTAGAAACTTGGGAAGACATGAAGACAAAATTCCTTTAGAAATACAAGGAGCATTGCAGGGGTAGTGACACGAGAGGAGGTGACATTTTCAGGATGCAACAAAAGGAAGATGAGAGCCTGGAGGATTATATTGCAAGGTTTTTGTTTTGCCTCCAAAAATCTCCACACCATACACTCAATAAAGACTCACAAAAGTTGTTTTTCCTAAGAGGAATCAATGACAACTGCACTGAGGCCTTGGACCTGATGGGAGGAGGAGACATCTCCCAAGTTCCTTGGGAAGATATCAAGAAAATATGTCAGAACTACTCTAGTGGAGCTTCAAAAAAGGGAGAGTTTACCAATCTTCCCTAGGTAAGTCAACTACCGGTGGAGTTTCAAGAACAAAGATTACTCATTTGCTGACAAACTTCAAGCAAGATATTATAAACAATCTAGCTACTCAACTAGATACACTTTAGGCCAAGAAGAAGCAAGAGGAGGTAGAGGAAATGTTGGTAGAGTATTGACCCCATTGCAGATAAAAGAAGGACTGCAGATGCAAGATGGTAGCTAATATTGAAGGAAAGCAGATTGCACCCGAGTTCAAGCCAATTTAGATTGAAGAAGACCAAGTCTACTATGTTGCACAAAGGAGGCCTTGGGCTCCAAGACAAGGTATGCCACTAGATCCACTCTCTTATGCATGGCCATATTTCAATTCCTATTCATTTGGCATCCAATGGCAGCCCCCATATCCATCCATCTATGGAGGATATCCACCACAGCCTTGGAGTAACCCTCCAAATACTTGGCCCAATCATCAAAACTCTCCACCCCAATGGCAACAACCTCAGGGGAATTGGCAGCAATTTCAAGGACATTGGCAGCCACCTCCAAGAAATTGGCAGCAAACAAATCAATGGAGGGGAGGACAACAATGGCCAACCCAGACAACCAATTATATGCAGCCACCTTCTCAGCCCCAACAACCTGCTATAATGCCTCCACCTGCTAATTCAAGCTCAAATGCACCTTAACCTACTTAGCTACTAGCTTAGCCCACACCCAATCCAAATAACAAACCATAGCAGCAGCCTGCATACTCTACTGATTCAAATCAATTCCTTGCATATGTTGTGAGTGTAAGTGACATCCACTTGCATTCAGGAACTACTCTACCAACCCTTTCCAAGCCCATTATCACTGAGCTTCCTGTGGAAGAGGAGGAGGAACCTCTAAATGATCTCATTCAGCCAAGTGCACCCAAAAATCCTGAATCAATCCAAGTCAAGTAGATTGAACAAGAACCACTATTTCCTCAAAGATTGGAAGTTGTCAAGAAGAAGGAAGAAAAGGAGAACACAACCTTTGATATCTTGGATCAGCTGAAGCATATATGTGTCCATATCCCTCTATTCCAGGCCATAAAGGATGTTCTAATCTATGGCAAGGCAATCAAGGAAGCATGCCTCAAGAAGCCAGGTAGGATAAAGAAAGACACAACTATAGTTCATTTGGTGGGACAACTAGTTGACATCATAATTGGAAAAGTGACTATCCCCAAGTACAATGACCTAGGTAGTCTTGTGGTAGCAGTTATTATAAACAAGATCCAAATTAAAATGCTTTGATTGATTTAGGGGCAACAATAAATGTAATGACCAAGGACATCCTGCAACAACTAAATATTGCAAGCATGAGATCTACTCCTACTGTCCTCCAGCTTGCTAATAGTTCTACTATTAATCCTGATGGTATAATGGAGGATCTTGTGGTAGTTTTAGACTCCTGGAAGTACCCAATAGACTTCATGATTCTTTCTCCTAAGGCACACTAGGCGGGTATCCCATTATTCTTGGAAGACCATGGTTAGCAATTGTAGATGCATATATTGGATGTTGATCAGGTGACATGACCATTTCATATGGGTAGAGCACTAAAAATTTTGTTCTTTATCCTCCTGCTTAACCATCTCATGATGAGGATAATCTCGTATGGCCACATGGTAAAGAGGTTGAGGAAGTTAATTATGTGGCGTAGCTTATGATGTTAGGCAGAAGCTCTTTCATGTAGCTTCAAGATGAGGATGAAGTATTGGCCAACATCATCCAGAACCATTGTGAAGTGGAGGAAGCATCATCTTCTCATTTTGCTACTCTAGTCAAGACACTTGTGCCTGCTCTTCCTGCAGCCACTGTTCTTGCAGACGTTCTCCCTGCATCCACTCTTCTTGCAGCCACTGTTCCTGTAGACAGACGTCTTGCAGCAATAGGTATGTCCCATACATTACTGCCATATGAACTCAAGGTACCATGTGTTAATGAAGCAACTATGATAGAGTCAACTACACAAGTACAGGTGTTAGAAGGAAAGTATCTGAATGTTAACAACAAATTAAGTGAGGAAAAACAATTGTTATTGACAAACTTATTAAGGACCCATCAACATGCATTTGCGTGGGATTATCATGATATGAAGGGATTGGACCCTAAATTTTGTACACACAGAATTTACATAAGAAATGATTACACCCTAGTGAGGCAGCCACAAAGAAGAATTAACCTTGCACTAAGAGAAATTGTAAAAGGGGAACTGCAGAAATTGCTAGATGCAGGATTTATTTACCCCATTTCAGATAGCCAGTGGGTGTCTCCATTAGTGATTGTGCCCAAGAAAGGAGGGAAATGGTGAGTTTTTTTATTACAGGGAACTTAATGCTACCACCAAGAAGGACCATTTTCCCTTACCTTTCATTGATCAAGTTTTGGACACACTTGCAAGAAAGTAATACTTTTCTTTTCTAGATGGATTCAACGACTGCAACCAGATCCAAATTGCACCAAAGGACCAGGAGAATACCACATTTACCTATCCATGGGGGACCTATGCCAAATCGGTACTCCCATTTGGCTTATGCAATTCACTTGCAACTTTTTAGAGGGCAGTCATTAGCATATTTTTAGACATTTCTCATGATTGCATGGAAATTTATATGGATGACTTTACCACTTATGGTGCTGATTTTAATCAAGCATTGGAAAATCTCAGGAGTGTCCTATAGATATGTGAAGACCAAAACTTTTCCTTAAATAGTTAAAAGTGTTTCATGATGATGTAGGAAGGTGTTGTTCTTGGCCCCTACATCTCCCACAAGAGAATTCAAGTAGATCCTGCAAAGATTGAGGTGATCGCAAATCTCCCAATACCTGCAAAACAAAAAGAATGTTAGGAGTTTCTTGGGCCATGCAGGATATTATAGGCATTTCATCAAGGATTTCAGCAAGATAGCAACACCATTGTATACTCTTCTCACTAAATATGTTGAATTCCAATGGACTGAAGCTTGTGACAAGGCATTTCCTGACTTAAAGGTAGCTTTGAATCATGCTCCT
The DNA here is from genome assembly GCA_007258455.2 of Sequoia sempervirens. Lineage (NCBI taxonomy): Eukaryota > Viridiplantae > Streptophyta > Pinopsida > Cupressales > Cupressaceae > Sequoia > Sequoia sempervirens. The sequence goes on along the minus strand of VDFB02308485.1, from coordinate 7,060 downwards.
ATACTCAACGGACCTAATTGGGAGCTTCCTTTCCACATCCATACTGATACATCAAATTATGCCATAGGAGCAGTCTTAGGACAGAAAGAAGGAGCTATTGAAAATGCCATTTATTTTGTCAGTAAAAATTTGCAAGGAGTTGAATTCAATTATATAGTGACAGAAAAGGAAATGTTGGCAGTGATTTATGCCCTGAATAAATTTAGACATTACATAACAGGTTACCAAAGCTTTGTGCACACTGATCATGCAGCCATTAGGTATCTCATGAATAAACCTTTGATCACAGTAGACTGGCAAGATGGTTATTGTTGATGCAAGAGTTTGACATAACCATTGTGGATCAACCAGGGAAGGCCAATGTTGTTGCAGATTTTCTTTCATTGTAGATTTTCTTTCAAGGCTAATTACATCAAAAAATAATTAGGCCATAGATGACTCTTTTCCTAATGAGCATTTATTCTCTATCAGTGTACAAACACCCTGGTATGCTGACATAGCCAGCTATCTAGTCACAGGTAGAGTTCCACCTCACTTCTCCCCAAAAGAGAGGACACTCATTAAAAAATCTTTTCCTTTCTCATGGATTGTTGGATGTTTGTTTTATACTGGACTCGACCATGTCATGAGGAGATGTGTGAGAGAAGATGAGACATATGACATTTTGCATGCATGCCACAATGAACCATGTGGAGGACATTTTGCAGCCAACAGGACAGCAATAAATATTTTGAGCACAGGATATTACTGGCCAACACTCCACAAGGATGCAGGAAGGTATATAAGAAAATGTGACATATGTCAAAGAATGGGAAGGCCAACCAAATCTGATGAGATGCCACTTTATCCTTAGGTAGTAATCACTCCCTTTGACAAGTGGGGATTGGATTTTGTAGGACCCTTTGACCCTCCATCAAATGGTAAATCTTATATCTTGGTATGCATTGATTATGTAACAAAGTGGGTAGAAGTTAAGGCCAGCCATGAAGCATGCAAGAGATAACAAGGTTGCAAAATTTCTTTATGAGAATATTTTCACAAGGTATGGAGTTCCATGAGAGTTAGTGAATGATCAAGGGGCTCAATTCACATCAACCCTTGTTGCAACACTAGTTAATGAGTACAACATAAGGCACAAAAAGTCTACTCCTTATCACGCCCAAGCTAATGGCCAAGTTCAGGTGACCAACAGAGAAATTGAAGCTATTCTGACCAAGACAGTAGCTATCCACATAAAGGATTGGGCAAACAGATTACTAGAAGCTATTTGGGCCTACAAAAATACCTGGAAAACAACTACAGGCTTCACTCCATTTGAGTTGTTGTATGGAAAGATAGTTATGATTCCCATTGAATTTGAACACAAGACTCTTAGGACTACAGTAGATTTGGGGATGGATATCTCTGAGTCATAGAGAGAAAGAATGATGCAGCTAAATGCTTTGGATGAGATGAGAAGAGCAGCCTTGCATCACATAGAGGTAGTGCAAAATTAGAGAATCAAGTGGCATGACAAATTCATCAAGGACAAGAAATTCCAACCAAGAGATTGGGCCCTGCTCTATGATTCAAGATATCAGGACAATGCAGGAAAATTGCAAACAAGGTGGCTAGGACCATATGAGGTTGTTGAAGTATTCCCTAATGGTGTTGTACAACTCATTACTATTGATCCAGTCAGATTTAAGTTGCTTGTCAATGGTCATCGCCTCCGACTGTATCACAAGCCAACTTCCAAGGAGGAGTTCCTCCAGTAATTCACTCAACATGCAACACCCGAGCTTCCTGCAGCCAAAGTGGACCTAGTGTCCCTCCTTTCGGCTAATTAAGGTACGTACTTGTCATAATAAAGACTTCCACTTCTGTGGGAGTCCATTTCTTCACCCATTCGCCCATTCACCCATCCATTTCCACCTTTCTCTCTCTTCCATCACTTCACTTCATTCCACTCCATCTCATCCCACCTCATCTTCATTAATTGCTCAACTTATTTCCTAAAAAGGCGAATGATACTTTCTCCACAATCTTTGCAACAAATCCTCCAGACATTCAAGTATGTGCACATTAATTGCTATATCTTAATTGTCTTTAAGTGCATTCATTTAATTGTTGTATGTTAGTATGGACATTCACCATAGCATGCCAATATTCCCTACCCTGTCAAATCATCATTCTGCATGTGTGGACACATGCCCAAAATTAGGGTTGGGGGAAGGAAAAAGATGTGAATATTTTTCCCACGTGTCAGTCCATGCTGGTCTACATCAACAAAATTTAAATTGAGCCAATTTGAAATCTGAGTGAGAGGATAGCTCGTATGTGTGAGATGACACCAACTGCTACCACCATTTCTCTCCATTATAGCTTTCCTTTATTACTCTTTGCTTTCCATTATTGACCCTATCATATCTCAAGTTGCATTATAAACAAAAGGTAAGTTAGAAAAGGAAAATCTAGTCGACATTGGCATTGGAAAGTTAGCAAGTGTTGTAGGAAGGTGAATTTGATTTTCAAACATAATTGTAGGAAGGAAACCACATAGTGTTTATTTGATTGAAGACAATGGGAGGTGGGTTAATTTGAAATGAACCCACAATGCACGATGTATTACTGCAAGATGCACCCTGCCTAGCTAAATTCAGAAACTACGGGTGGATTGACTACTTCTTGAATGAAGACATTGCACTAGAGTTCGCCCAGACATTGTCTGAAGGGAAGGCCACGGTAAAAGGGTTGGAGGTCATAGCGATTGAAGAAAGAATTGTAGAAGTTACAGGGTTACCTGCCGATGGTGAAAGTTACCCTGCTTCCAGAGATGCCAAATTAGCTAAGGCCAAATTTATAGAGCTAAACGACCCTCCATTGAGCATAGATAAACAGGGTGCGAAGAGAATGTCTCTGCTCGAGCCATGGAAGCAGATAGAACTGTTTATGTCATAAAATACATCACCTGTGAAGGTCTCTAGTCGAATTTGCATTCTATGCACTTCAAGCTTTTGAATAATATGAGGCACAGAAGGAGGATGAATATGTCGAACGTGTTATACAACCTTCTCTCAATCATGATGACCAAGACTCAAAAAGGTAGGGAAAATTTTGTTTCCCACCATTGTCTGATTAAATTGCTAGTTGAGAAGTCTCTGCATGATGTATCTGGAATGACCTGAGAAGAATTCATAAAAATTGATCAAATTAGACCTAAGAACTTGCAACCTAGGGTTTTACCTCAACCCCATAGGTCTAGTAGGAGATTGAGCATGGTTGAAGCTACTCTTGGTGCTTCAACCTCTGGCATAGGCCCTGGTGTAAACCCTCCTACAACAAAAGAAACTATAGAAATTAGCTCTTCTAGAATAGAGCACTCAGACAAAGAAAGTTCTCCCCTAGATTTTGATGACGATGTTCCACTTGGAATTCTAATGAAAACTAGGGCAAAGAAGAGAGAATTAGAAACAAGAAAAGGAAAAGCCAAAAGGTATCCCATAGAAAAAGAGGTGCCAAGCTCTAAGAACAAAAAGGCTGACACTGTTCATCCTACAGCCAAAGAAAAACATGAGACCCCCTAGGAAAGCAGGACCAGTCAGGCTAGCCTTTGGTATGCCTCCGTAGGAAAGCCCTAAGTCTAGAGAAGTATGACAAGGGGACATAGAAGCTTCAACAGGGTATAAGAATGTCGAGGAGGAAGATATATTTAAGGTAGCAACAAACATAGCATTGGTTGATCTTGCCAATATTACAGAACAAGTAAAAAATCAAGAGTATGAGGGAAATCAGGATTTCTTGTAGCAAGAGGTCCTACAACAAGAGCCAGAATAGGAGCAGGAGTCCCTACAACAACAACCCAAATTGGGAGAACAATCAGTACCCCTGCGACCAGAATTGACAGGACAGCCTGAATTCTTGTAGTTAGCATTAGTGCCAGAAAAGATGCTTGTAGGAGTACATAACCCCCTTGATTCTTCAATGCACAAGGTTGTCATGCATTTATGGAAAGAGATGCAAAGAAGAGATGAGGAATGGAAGGAGGAAAAACGTAGATTAAAGAAGGAAATTCAAAAGAGAGATGAGGAAATTGAAGATAAAGATATAGAAATTGCCACCTTGAAGAAGAAGGTGGATGATATGGCAACCTTGGTACCATATATTTTGGAATTTAGGACCCCTCAAAGGGTTTATGCTTTGCATTTGAAGGAAAAATATCTCTCTTTTAGACTGGCAAGAATTGTCTTAGGTTTGAACCCTTCTATTGAGACCCCTGTTGAATTTTTCAATGCTTATCGAATTGCTTCCCCTGAAATGAAGAATTTGTTGTGTGAGTTTTATTTGCATAATTATGCTGTAACTCAAGACCATGATTGGAATTTGCTGTTGTATGTTGGGGATGTCCAATTAATGGCATTTATGTCTTGGGTACAAAATGAGAGTAGTTGGGGACAACAACATGGGGCTTATAAGCAATTGGAGTCTAACATCCCTCTTCCCATCAGGGCTGAATCAAGGAATCCAAGGGATATTTTCAAGGAATGACACAAAATTCTTTTGAGACCTAGCTATGGTAATAGGATTATGCCTTGGATAGAAGCAGTTTATAGTGAATATGAGGCAAAGGAAAAAGCAAAAGAGGAATCCATGAAGAGATACCTCTCACAAAGATGGAACAACTTAACTGATGATCTCAAGCAGGTTGAGCCTCATTCCATCCTGAACTATGCAGCAACTTTTAAAAGGATTGATAGATATATTCACATTGGAAGGACAAAGGGGCGATTTTGGCTTCCCCTGACTTTTCAGCCACCCATCCTAATGTGGCCTGTATCAAACTTCAAGTTCTACCAATATGATATTGTTGCAGAGAAACAGAGATGGAGCAGACTGGATAGATTGGGAGGATTCTATTGGGATCCTAATTCACGCACAACACACTATGATGTGGGACAGTTGTCAGTTGCAAATTTGAGAGCATTGACTAAGCAAAAGAACATCCCTTCCCTTGCTGGAGGACCAGCAAGACCTTAGGTTGGGGGGAGTGATGATTCTAGTTTATGGTCTCATTTTTGGGTAGAATTTGTGATTTAGTTGTTGAAGTTATCATGGACTTTGACGTTAAGTGTTGATACTTTTATGATATTTTCTCAAACTATAGACATTGGGATTACTTCTATTTCCGTAAACCTTTAATGATAATGGCATGTTATGGACTGTCTATATTAATTTTGCATGTGGTTAATGAATGTTCCTTAAGGTGGTTACAAATATGCAATTATTGTGTGTACTAACATTGCCATGCAGATTTAATTTGAAGATGCTAAATTGAGGAAGACACCGCCAGCTGGGCATGCACCATAACGTCCAACAAGGGAATCATTCAAAGGTCAAAGGAGGTCGACAGTAGGAGATTCCTTATGCAAACCAAATGTAACCACCTTGTAGTGGTCATTATTGATGTTGAGCAAACGTGTGTGTTACTGCAACACTAAATCTGCGGTTGGACATGCACATCTGACCAGATTCCATGCATGCATAACAGCCACCCCACTTTCTCTATTTTCCCTAAATGGCGTCCTCCTAGTTCATGGAGTTGACTGCCTTGTTTAGTTGATAGTATAAATAAGGATTGAATGCTCCTTTTTTGAAGGTTGCGTTATTTGATATTGTACTTGAATTCTTGAGTTTTTAACATTACAAATATACTACTCTTTTGTACTCATGATTTACAGTGAATAAAATGAAGTTAAAGTTTGAGCATCTGAGTTCTCATTAGTTTTAGAGGATACTTATCCAAGGGGGTCCACTTGGTGAGTAATCCATCCTTTAGTTTAGTATTAGTTTAGTATTACTTACTGTTTAGTAATTAGTTAAAAATCTGGCACCGACTGTTCCTGCAGCCAAAGCAGATAGAGTAGTGCCCTGTTTGTTTGCTTAGATTTTCATTTATGTCATGCATTTCAGCTTAGTGTAATTTTTGATTGATGGTTAGCGTTCATGTTATTCCTTTCTAAGCAATTTACTTTCAACATTGTGTCTTTCTTAGTTGTAGAATAAAAATGGCTACTTTGGGTTCCTAGTGCACATACTGTGTTGACCCATTTCAAGTTCACGTCCCTGGATTGACAAGTTAAATGCACCTTCATGATGATTGAAATAACTATTCAGGTTAGATGTCCAATCTCTGAATCGTGGCTGTAAAGGCCTAGTTGTTGAATCATTGTAGGAGGCAGACACTAGGTAGTTCATCTGGAAATACATTTGAAAGTTATCTTAGTATAGGATACCTCTCCATATTCGACATTACTATTTCTTCCATTTCACCATTTTCCATTTCTTGGAAGTTATGTGATCCAAAGTTATCAAGATTCTCTCGAGAATTAGATCCTTTATAATCTTTAAGCTTTTCCATCTTGACTGCAAAGAGCTTGCATCCTTTCTTCTTAGCCCTTACCAATTGCATTGCAAAGATTTGACGTACCTTGACCTCCCTAGGTATCCCTTGTATCATCACTTGGTTACCAAGATCATATAAGCACTCAATTGTTTTGGCATGGCAATCTACCTTGGCCCTATGTCTCCACAGCCAGTTCATACCTAGGATAACATCATAGGATCCTAAAGGCGTGACATAGAGGTTCACTTCTGTATAAAAATAAGGTAGCTCAATCCTAGCTACAAACAAAAATTTTTCCACTGTTGCTCTTGTCTGGTTTGCATATTCTATAACCCAAGACTTTGCCATGTAACTAACTTTTCTAGATACTTGCTTAGCTACTTTAGGTGAAATGAAATTTTTATTTTCTCCAATATCTATAAGTATAGAAATGGGTAAGCCAAACAAATTTCTTGGAGTCTCTATTGGAGTCACTTGATACTCTATCTGGCAATCATCCACAACAACATTAATCTTTTGGTGGAACATCGCTTGTTGGGTAGGAAGCGGATTACCATAAGATTGTGACCCAGAAGACCTATTGGGACATTGATTAGCATAGTGGTCTCCTCCACATGTAAAACATCCAGTAGTCGATCCTTTCTTCCTTGCGGGTTCTCCAAATTTACTAGCATTTCC
>VDFB02308484.1:0-49243 GCA_007258455.2 Sequoia sempervirens | reverse complement strand
AGATTGTTGAAGTTCGGAATTTTATATTTCGAAGTTTAAAGTTATTGAGGTTTGAAGTCGAAGTTTACTGCTGAAGCTATTAATTTATAGCCAACTCCATTCACCAGCCATCGCTCATAGTTTTTATTTTAAAAGTTTGAAGTGTAATGTTTGCTTCTCGTTTTGCAGATGGCTGAAGGACGAAAAACTAATGTTGCTGGAACAAGCAAAGCTGGAGCTAAGGCTGGAAATAATGAAGCTATCAAAGAAAACGCCTCCAGGTAGGCGATCATCAAAAGCTTGAAGAAGTCTTTCATTCCAGAGTCTAAGATCGTGTCAAAGTTCGGGAATGTGACTGATACCAACCTTGGGTCCTACAACCTCGAGGCCTTCATGCGAAGGATATATGGGCAAGGTGGCAATCCTCCGACGGAAGTGTCACGGAACATTCTGATGAGCGGATTATATGCGGCAGCCGGGTTCCAACCAGCAGTTCGATGTCCAGAGTTGATTATGGAGTGCGCAAACTTCTACAATTCAAATCACCAGACGATTGTTTCTCCGGATGGCGTGTTGTTGGCCAACCTTGAACCTGATACAATTGGCGAGGCATTCGGGATTTTGCCCACGGATAAGATGTTATACAAGTCCAAGGCAAAAGCTGATAAGATGTATGCCACATCTTTCGAGAAATGCATGAAGAGAATCAACACCACCTGGATGAGGAAGCCAAAGCCTCTTGCCGCTAGGCTGCCAAAGCAAATAATTTCAGAGGAGCTGAAGCAGGAATACTGTGATATTATCATGTTGCTTAGTCGAGTTAATGGCAACCCACAGTCATATGTGTTCGAACCATGGATGTTCTTTTACATCAGCATGGTGCTCGAAGGGAAGGTGGAAGTAAATTGGGCTCAGATGATCAGCGACAACATTGATGAGCAGTTTCAGAATATAAGGAGAACAAAAACGTTCTACATGAGTTCGTATGTTATCTACATGCTTGCTCGGATGACTAAGTACAGAGGGTTGGCATACCAAGAGCCGATTAGGTGCGGTTTTAACCAGTTCAAGATTCATGAATCTTGTACGTAGTTACATCTCACACGCACCACTGACTTCAAGAGGGTGAATGACGCCTTCACCATGTACATCACTAGGACCCTTCAGCGGAGACTGCAACAGAGGATATCTAAAGAGGCGCAAATGTTGATAGAGGAGTATGGGTTTTGGTTTGTCCAATTCCCAAAGTTTACTTATTTGAGGCTGTCGGGGTACAGTTCATACGTCTACCGACTACCGAGGTACCCCACGAACACAATGATACTACTTGAATTGTCTAGGCAACTTGTGGCCTACAACAAAATTATAAGAAGGAAGAAGAAGGGAGGTTTACATTTCCCCATTGTTTTAGGAAACTCGCTCGAGGAGTGCCCTTCCTTGCAGGCAGCCAAGGAGGCAAAAGATGAGTTGCGGTTCTATCAGTTAACTCTCCATACCAGCCGGCAGGATTTTGATCCTTGAGGAAAGATTGGAACAGTGCAAGGTGAGGAGTACAGGCACAAGACTCACTTGGAAGATTTTTGGGAAAATGTTGGAGACGAAGCTGAAATTAGAAAAAGAATGTTCTCCAAGTTGCCTCTCAAATTAATCAAAGAATGTGAAGTGGTCCCAGTGCCGGATCAAGTTGAAGAAGATGCCAGGCTTATTCATCCAGATTATGAATCGATAAAGAACACTCTGATCCCACCACCAGATTGGGCTGAGCCGGAGATTACGGACTTAAGACACTTTGTCTATTCCCGTCTTGACTTTTACAAGGACTTGGGTAGAGGAGCACGTTCACAGATTGAAAAGAAGATCAATTGCCCTCTCATACAACCTCATGGGTGATAGAAGGCCACCAGTGTTGGCAAAGAGGAAGAAACAAACTGCCTAGGCTGTGTAGCCACCACAGCCAGAAGAACCTATTCAGCCGGAACCTCAGGGATTGGAGGATACATCATCTACTCAGTTGGTGGCCCATTCCTCCAGCGTGCGCGAAGTGTCACTGTTTGCAGATCAGAGGGTTCGAGTGAGTGAAGTACCAGAGGTTGGAGAAGTTAACCAGCCAATGCCAATAGAGCTGGATAGTCAGGGTGCTAATGTTCCTGAAGATGCCAATCAGCCAGATGAAAGGGAAGAGACAGAAATAGATACCCACTTTGATTATGCGCTTGAGTCAGCTTTCGAAGAGGAAGACGTCATAGAGTCAAGGGTTGGAGTTCATGAGGAGAATAACCAACATATGGAGATAGAGGAACCTCAACAAAATATTGCTCGGGAGGAGGTTCGTGAAGTGGAGGCAACTGAAGAGCAGCCCCTTATTATTTACAACACTCAGCGTAATTGGCTCTCACATGCAATAAGGAAGGATCAAGACGATGATGCTAACCTGGCAATTGAAATGGAGGAGCTTCTAAATAGAACAAGTAAGTCACCAAAAAGGAAGAGGGCAAGGAAGTATTCGAAAATGGAGACTAATGAGGCCGGTTCGCGCACCCTCCATATTGCCGTTCCAAGGGAAGATCATGACTTAAGTGACGCAATGCCAGAGAATTACACCGTCACCACAATTGAATTGGGACGTCCTTCTGGAGTGCAAGTGGTTGAGGAAGCTGAAAGTTCATTCCAAGCATTGAAGGACAGGCTGGTGAAAAAGGAGGGAAAGTATAAGAGATTAAAGAAGGAGCACAAGGCATTGGTTGAATATGTGCAACATCTAGCATGTCCAGTTGCTCAAGAGAACCCAGCGGTAGAGCTTCCGCCTGAGCTTCCACGAGAATCAATCAGTGGGCTCGAGGGAATGAAGAGAGCTATACGAGAGGGAGATAAATGGATAAGCGGCGTTCGCACTGAGGCAGAAAAATTTATAGCCGATCTTGTCTCCTCTTTTCAGAGTGCATCTAGTATCCTTTCACGCTTGGATGGTGTCGAGCAAGCTTGGGCTGACACCCATATTTTCCAGGACAAGACTATTCCTCGCCTTGCTGTTCTAATACGTGTGCCCACGCAAACTTTGGTAAATGAGGGAGTGATCCAGGATGGGGACAGGTATGATTTTCTTGGGTGGCATTCGGCTGCATTCACTGGGAAGGGCTTCTTTGACATGGCAGCTGCTGAGTCTTCTAAAATCAGGAAGGCCATGAGAAACATTCACGAGGGCATCCTCAACACATTGGATGCATTGTTCGCCAGGAGGCTAACTCCTGAGGAAGTAGAGGTGGATGGATTGAAGGCAAGGTTGCAGCCTTTCTTCTCCAAGATGCAGATGTTCTCTCAACTTGACTTTGAGAACATCTCTACGTTCTCAACAATTATTCAAAGCACACAAGAGTCTATTGAGACTTGGAGAAAGTCTTGTGATAGGCACGAGCAGATGGTGAGTATTCTTGAATATCAGCTCAATCTTACTCCGGCGATTTTTGAGGAGGAAGTTGATTCAGTGCTGGCCCGGTTCATAGCTTACATGGTCAGAGAAAAGAGCAGTGGAAACACAGTCATGGACGAGAATCTTCTAGAAGGATAGTGGGCATTGATTGCCCATAGTGGTCAAGGAGGAATCTGCTATTTTTGGGATCATTAATGATGCCACTCCTCCACCTTCTGGCAGTTTTTAGGGTTAATCTTGTCTAGGGCTGAGGTGGCTCGATCTGAGCCCTCCATTGTAATTTGATCTGGACCATCCGTTGAGGTTGGCCAGCTATATAAAGGGGAGTCCCCTCATTTGTACACTAGTAGTTAGCAATCAGTTGATATCATAGCAGAATAGAGAGTAGACATTTTTGGAGTTAGAATAGTTTTCATTGCATTGTTTGAAGGAGAAGGGGAATTCTCCCATTGAGAATTTTTGTAAGAAATTGTCACAAAAGCTAATCATAATAAAAGCATTTCATTGATGGTGAACTCAACTTTGTTGTGAGTAGTTTGTGAGGTTTCTTCTTCCTTTGAATTCAAGTAGGACTTAATTTTCATGCAAATAGTTAGTTATGGGTGTTTACGTTTAATGTAAGTGAGCTTCTTTAGTCCATACCACTAACAATCTTACTGATGGTAAGCTTGTCCTGCGTGGTCAACTGGAATGCTTTATACTTAACTTCGATCAAGATTCATGTGTAGCTATGCATCGTTGTGATGGTACTTGCATCATTGAATCGTGATTTGAACATCCTTTTTCCCCTTTGAAGATTGCACTAACTTTGTCGAAGCTGTCCAATAGGAGGCTAGACAACGTTTGTTTGAGGTTCATTGAAATTAAGCATAACATCCCTTGCATTTAGGTTAGAATTTAGATTTTCTAAATCTCTGCAGCCATTCAATTCCGCATACTTTTGGTTAGCTTTAGGAAACTCGCACTTCAAGGCTAAATCATTCACACAAAAATCCCCTTCAAAGCATATATATGTTGTTTACTAGAAGTATTCTGAACAATTGTGTAAGTCCCCAGAAGAACACAACACCACATCAAACCAATCAGGGTGTTCCAAGTATTTCAACCTTGAGTTGAACGCAGGGATCATCTCGCAATCTAGTAATAACGTAAATACTTCGATCAAGAGATGAGTAGCCCTCTAATAACTTCACTACTGATTGGTGTGGTCACGAAAATCACATCAACAAAAGCACCGTTCAAATTCTCGGTTAGCCAGCTCGAGTCGACCTTAGTTTGTCATTTGTTGACGATGGAGAATAATGGAGCATTTAATGATTACAATACTAATATTTTGACTTTATGTTATAAAGTCACTTTATTAATATATTTAAATATTAACGATTAAATGGCATATTATAAAGTATTTTTAATACTTTATAATAAAGGGGAATGTTTATTATAATGAATAATTATTTATTCATTAAAGGTGGACGCCATTTATTAAACATTTGTCCTAAGTTGAGAAGGGCGAACTTAATCATTTATTTAAATGATTATTAAAAGATGCTTGGGTCAAATTTTTGAAAGGGTTATATATATACTGCCAATACAAATCGAACTCTTATGTTATGATTATTCAATTTGTCTTATTCTCTCTCTGAGTATTGGGGTTTGCAAACCTAGGGTTTCAGCAGACATTCGATTTTGAAGAACGTTCCCTCTTCGAGATCTGACATACTGAGGCTGTGAAATATCAGTTGAAGATTGTCCATCAGCGTGGCTTCATCCAGAAGTCATACAGAGCTCACAGTGAAGTTTTTCATTCAGTATTTGGTTCTATTGTTCATCAGGAAGAATTGCCTTTTAGAGAGTATCATTTGCATTTGCACATTTCCCAAGAAAAAAGGGTACCTACAATTAATGCCGCCGGACAGTCAGACATGCCGCAGTAAGGACGCTCTTTCCTTTGGCAACCAAAACGCTTCTATCTTCGAGCTTCCGGCCTCATTGTCTTGGGCTAATTCAACAAAGGGAAATCGATTTCAGCTGTTATCTAGGAAAAGAAATCAAGATCTGAACTTGGCCGTACATTTCATCATTCCTCCAGGCAGCTGCAAGCAATAACCAGGTTCCTTTAATAAATTTATTTGTTCACTTCTTCTGTTCCGGAAAGCATTGTAGTTGTTCAATAACGATAATAAAATCATCTGCCATTGCTCTGGAAATTATTTGGTGCATCATTATTTATTTATGAATTTATTTGCTTTTATTTCTCAAAATCGCACTTTCTTTTCAATTATTCAAAACCCTCAAAAAATGTCAAAAATTGCAAAAAACACAAAAAAACGCAGTTACAGTTGAGAAGTTGGGTTGAGAGACACTCCGTCTCTTATAGAAACCGTAGCAATTGATCTTGCGAGCACGTAAAATGGAGGAAAAACAAAAGTCAAAATATCAAATTGTACCTCTATAGGCCAGGGGCGCCTAGCTTTTTGGCCAGCTAGATGAGGTTTTCGGCAGCTATCATCTTCATAATATCCGTGCAGAATCCTCCTAGCTACTCAGTGAATCCAACCGTCAGCCCTTGGGATTTGTCAAACGCTCGAGATCGAAGAATCAACGTAAAATGTTGAAGGATAAAAACAGGCAAAAATATGGCTGAGTATGGAAAAATGCACCTTTTTTGAGAAAGGCGCCCTTCTACTAGAGGTCTTAGAAGCAGTTTTCTGGCTTTGTCATTCCCAAGAACATCTCTTCCAAGTTGTTCTATCTCCGCAACGAGATCATCGACATGCACATCGGAGCAATCCAACTCCCAACAACAAGGGTCAAAGTGGAGCATTCTGTTGAAAGTTACAAATTGCAAAAAATCATTCTTAGAAGCTAAAATAGCCCTTACAAGCCAGGCGCGCCCTTGCATTTGAGGGTCTTAATCCAGCTTTTAGGTGTTGCACATACAATCATTGTTTGCGAAATTCTTCTAGCTACGCGATGGACTCAACATCTAGTTGACAGGAGTCATTAGTCACCGACAGTGGCAGGTTGAAGCATGGAGAGTCAGAACCAGGAAAATGGCTAGTCTGGTTTCATATGCACCCTTTTGGGAAAAGGCGTCCTAGTTTTTGAGGCATTGGACTCAGTTTTTAGCACTTGTAGTTCCCAGCAACATGTTTGTCAGATTTGTTTTGGCTACGTGATGAATCTGTCAGCTCAGTTTGAGGATCAAACATAGGCTCTGGTAACGTTTGCAAGTTGAAATTTTCAAAAAATTGGCTAAGTCTGGGAAGGTGATGCCCAATTCAAAGTTTGACTTTTGAACTCAAGTGCATGGGCCGCCCCAAAATGGTGGAGTTAGTTAATTGAATTAAAATAATATGAAATCTTCAGTTGCAGTTCTCATGTCGACTTCAACAAGACTTAATTTTTGCTTGCAAATGGAAAATTTGTTTTTGCATGCATAGATAACTGAAGTGCATGGAGGTGGCGCCCAATTTAGGGCTTATTTTTCATTCAGTTAACTAAAAGGAGGTCCAATAAGATTATGGCGTCCTATTTTAGGTATTTGTATACATGTTATGCCTTAATTCTTCAAAAATTCTTTAAATATCCATTGAGGCGTCCATTATTTTCACAACAGGTGGAAGCAAACACAATTTTCCTCGTGCGAGCAAGATCTGAAGGCGCTATAGGAAGAATTTTTCAGTGTTGTTCGCATCTATAGGTCCAGATTGTTCAGCAGGATAGTTTTTCGTTCTTCATTTTTTCGGCAAATTTTTGGCAGCTTTCATCAGATTGAGGCAAGGAGGCAAATTTCTTGAGGTAGAATATAACTTCTATTTTCTCACCTCATAATTCTTCTATCCTTGTCTTAGGTTTTCTTCGCATGTCAAAATAAAAGGCGTCTTTTTCAGTATCAAATCATCTAGGTTTGTTCAGAATCTTTTTCTCTACAAAATACATGTGCTAGAATTTTTTCAAGAAAAATTGCCTCATAGCTTCAATTTTTGAAGCTTTGCTTTTTTCGAAGATTCCTTTGCATGGTAGAGGAAAAGTCAAAATTTTGAAAGATGAAGAATCTGGGTGTGATCAACACATTGGCGGCAACAAAATCCATATGTCAGAATTTTTCGTTAGAAAAAGCTTCTGAAGCCCCATTGCCCCTGCTGCTTCTATTTTGAAAAGTCTTTGTATGTCAAGCTAAAAAGCATTTTTTCGAATTTCTAACGTTGTGGGTTAGCTTAGAATTTCATTCTCTACAAAACCCACGTCTCAAAATTTTTCGTAAAATTTGCCCCTCGACAGGGTAATTTTAGCCTCATCAGGAGCTGTTCTAGCTTTCCAGAAAAAGTTGTCAAAATATAGCCGTGTTCACAGTCAACAGGTGAGTTTTTTTAGAATGCTGTTCACTCAGACTGAATTCAAGACCAAATCGGTCTTAATTCATGATTTCATAGGAAAAGATGACATCGATTTGCATTAAGCGCATCCGGAGGGTTGATTCAAACAATTTGATAGGCGTAGTCGCTCAAAGTCCACATGGTTTCATACCTCGTATAGCTGATTGCCTTCCAAGGCCAGTTTAGAGGGTTGATATTGTTGGAATTCTGCGTGTGCAACGAGTTCGTGTGCATTTCTCACAACCAGAGTGTTCGCGGTCAAACTTTGTGTTTTCGTCATGCCACACTCTTCCATTGAGAAAAATGTGAAAAGCGTCAAAAGTGTCTAAAGCGTAAAGCTGCAGAAGAAACAGAGGCCATCACTTCAGTTGCGGAGCCACCAGAGTTACCAATCAGTGAACTGTCAGTTGAAGTGTGCAGATATTTCCAGGATTGCTCAAGTTGCTGACAAGTATTGAATTGATAGTTAACAGGTGATGATCTCAAGATGGTGATGCTATCAACAACCTCGTGGAGGGGTTAATTGCTCGAGATCATGGCCAGTGAACTACAGATTAGGACATCCCACCTTTTCAGGATAGACATTAAACACAGGTTTTAACTTGATGCCTCTTTCCAAGTTAACTCACTGTCTTACATATCATGGCATGTCTATTTTGGAATAATCTACGTACAGTTGGAGTTCTCATTTAGTTTTCAGTTTCAGTTAACTGATATTAGTTGTCAGTTAACTCTCATATCAATAAGGACTTGCGTGTTGCGTAGTCCAATTAGTTTAGTTTAGAATCAGTTAATTGAGGTAGTTTTTCTAGTTAACTAAGGTAGTTTTTCTAGTTAACTGTTAAGTTGCATACATGTAGACTTAAGAATAAATCTTGCATGCTTGCAAGACTCATGTTAACTTGAGGAGATTTTAGGGTTTCCTACTCCTTCGAGCTTCCATAAATAAGAGCACCCTTGCTCATTTGTACTTTAACTTTTGCTCATGATAGCGAACATGCTGTGCCCACCTTCCCTGTAGTATCGCTATTCAGTATTTGTTCACTTAGTTAAATATAATGCTGGTTTGATCGTTTATTGTGTGTGTCTCGTTATGCAATTTGCTGTCCGAGTTTTATTTTTGTTGTGATTAATAAGCTTTGTTTCATATCTACACCTCGGATAAGGGTTCCTCCTCCTTGGGAATTTAGAAGTAGAGTTTATCATTTAATGTTGTGGTTACTAGTTTTTCTTTCATATCTACACCTTGGATAGGGGTTCCTCCTTGGGAATTTAGAAAGAGGCATTGTCGTTTAAGTGTTGTTTCCAATAAGCTTATTGCATATCTACACCTCGGATAGGGGTTCCTCCTCCTTGTGAATTTAGTAATAAAGTTTATCGTTTGATGTTGTTACCAATAACCTTCATTTCAGCCTACGCCTCAGATAGGGTTTCCTCCTCCTTGGAAATCTTGATATAAAGTTTATCGTCTAAACATTCCCTGCTCCTAAGTCCTCATGCTCTGTTTCTCTTGAGGAAATAGGATAGTTTAAAGCATTAGTTTAGTTGTAGTTAAAGATCTACAAAACCAGAGAAAAACCTTAGTTGCAACATATTGGTTTTCTTAACCTTGTGCCTCTTCCAGTTGAGTCAAAAAGATAGGATTTAGAACATTTACTTTTTCATGCATATCAACAAAAGAGGGATCTTCCCCTCCTAATTCAAAGAGTAGTCATTACGCACTGTGCATAGCTGTCCGTTGCCAATACGCACTCTAGAGGTGCGAATTGTAATGCCAACAAGGTACTTGTCAAACTTCAGGTACCATGCCCTGGGTGCCTGCTTGAGGCATAAAGAGCCTCCGTAATCTGCATACCTTGTGCTCTTGTCCTGCAACCATAAAACTAGGAGGCTGCGTCATGTATACTTCTTACTCCAAATCTCCATTGAGGAAGGCACTGTTCACGTTCGTCTTATCGACCTTCCAACCAAACTGTGCTGCCATGGCTAGAACAAGTGGGATGGCGCTCATCTTTGCTGTGGGAGCAAAGGTTTCCTCATAATCATTACTTTCTCTCCACGAGAACCCCTTAGTGACCAATCGAGCCTTGTATTTATCCAGTGTTCCATCAGCCTTGTATTTGACCTTATAGACCCATTTGCAGCCAATTGCTTTCTTCCCTGGCAAAAGATTTGACAAAACCCATGTGTTGTTCCTCAAAATACTATGATGCTCAGAATCCATAGCCTTTTCCCATTTAGGTTGACCCTTGGCCTTTGAATATTGCTGGGGCTCATAAATACTCTGAATGTTGGCCATAAGAGCAAAGTTTACTGTGTTCTTTTTGCTCTTGCCTCTAGACGATCATCCCTCAACAAGCTCATTATCATGAACATCACCAATGAGCTTCGCCCACCACTTAGGACGAGGAGGAGATGTATCAGCTTCCAAATCAGAATGAACATCATCATGACTTGGGTTGCTTGGAATAATACCATCTGGATACTGATCCATGTTATCTTGAGGAAAATCTGTTGATATAGGATCTTGCCTAGGAGATTCCACCATGTTAGACTCATTAGAGTCCCTCCCTGCTAGTAGAGGATCTTGTCTGGGATATTCTACAATATTTGAAGCATCAAATCCCTCCCTTCAGGTGAAGGTACTGAAGGCTTAGCTCCCAAATCTGTGATTTTCAGAGGCTGATTGTTAGGAATCTTGATGGGAGAAGGGAGCAAAAAGGGCCACCTTCCTCATCGAACCAAGTCCTACGAATGTCAAACAATTAGTAGCCACATCAATCACCAATAGGCCTTGTGATTGCCACTGTATCTTGTTAGCATCAATTTTTGGCTCTTGGAATCCAGCTTGGTTCTCTTGGCATCTGGAATCCAAACATATGCAGTTGAACCAAAAATGTTGAGGTGAGTGATTTTTGGTTTCCTTCCAGACCATGCTTCCTTTGGGGTCATCTTCTTAATGGCCTGTGTGGGAGACCGGTTAAGAAGGTATACTACAATATACATCGCCTCAACCCAAAATTTCTTGGGAACATTCTTGTTCTCCAACATACAGCGGGCCATTTATGTGATGGTACGATTCCTCTTCTCAATAACACGATTTTGCTAAGGCGTATAGGGTGTGGTAAGCTGGCATCTAATGCCGTGTTTTGCACGGAAGTTGATAAACTGGTTAGAACAAAACTCACCCCCATTATTTGTCCTAAGGGTGATGATTTGACATCTAGACTCTTTTTCAACTAATGCTTTAAACTTTTGAAATTCGTTAAATACTTGTGACTTAGCTTTGAGAAAATACACCCACATTTTTTTGCTAAAGTCATCAACAGACAGGAGAAAATACCTGGCACCAGTGGTCAATGCAGTATTCATTGGTCTGCAAACATTTGCATGAACCAGCTGTAGAACCTTGGATGCTCTCCAAGACCTTCCATCTGAAAATGGAGTACGATGTTGCTTCCCTGCTTGGCAAGCTCCGCAAACACCATGTGTCTACTGCTGAATCTCAGGTAAGCCTTCTACCAAATTCTCTTGAGCCAATTGAGAGAGGTAGGTAATATTGAGATGCCTATTCCGCTGATGCCAAAGAGTGCTGATAGAGGAACTCCTCGCAGCCAGTGCATGCTCCAAAGGATCTCTAATATCGAGCAACCAATATAAACCATGATCCTCAAGCCCAATTGCCAGAGTTTTCTTGGACTCCTTATCAACAATGTGACACTTTTGTGAACTGAAAATGATGTCCAACTTCAGACTATGTCGCATAATTTGACTCATCGAGAGCAGATTAAGCTCCATGCCCGGCATATAGTGTACATTGAGAAATATTAAATTTCTCCCACCAAAAGTGATTTGGACGTTGCCCTTGCCGACAACTGTATACTCTTCGCCACCACCAAAGATGACGGAATCAGAGCTGTGACGACCAAACTTGTACGTCAAATTTTAAAACTTTTAATTTCAACCACAATAAATAAGAACAATGCCATGATGATAAAATTTTTCCTTTCAAATACATAAACATGATATATCAATTTGCAACTTTAACTATTTCATTCTAAAAGAAACAACAAAGTAAAGAAGAATGAAATACATACATAGCCCGAAGGCTTTTGGCACCAATAGTAGTAAGAAGGTCTAGGAGTCCGTCTTGTCAAATCTTGGATCATCGGCCTATTGTTGAGGAGGAGAAACATCACTCGGGCGTTTTTCCGCCAACCACGGACTTATAATGCGGTCCCCCGCACGATCATTTTATAATGAACGGCCATCCCTTCGAAGAAGAGATTGGTGGGGTATCCTTTAACAACTACCAACTGGGCATAGTGTTGTGTTCCTACATATCTAGGTTCTGTGCATACGACAACTCTTGAACTAGTATGTATTTCGGGTCCACGGTGAACTGACAGTGTAGTACCACAAATAAGTGTAAGTTGTTCCTAACACTACTTTGGCCAAAGTGTTTACATTCAATCAAGAATGTAGGTCATCTATCACATGCACTAGCCAGGGTCAACTTGACTTGAGGCTTCCTTACTCTACGCGTAGGTTGGTCTATCGGGGTAGTCCATACCCTAGACTTCCTACATCAAGCTAACTACTAGAACGGAGATCATTCTAACAAGTACTTACAACTATCTCCCTTATACTGGACACTCTCATCCTAGGAGCTTCATTAACTTGACTAAGTTAATTTATAACTAGTTGTGATCTGTAACTTATTAAATGCCCTCAATTCATTCCCTAGTATTAAATAGCTATACACAAGCATACACTCCTTATATGGAGTCAATACAAATAATGCCATTTATTCTTCAATGCATCAGTAAATCCGTCTACTAATGAATGCAAAGCTAATAGTACAAAGCATGCTATTGCCTTTCTATTTTCTAAATTATCTCTTTGTAATTGAAATCATTCTTCCGATATTCAATCCAAAGTATATCATATAAACAATCTTTATTCCCTATTCATTTTCAAATAGAGGGTATAAAACAGACTGCCTTCTGATTACCAGAGCAGCAAAACATGGAAAAATAAAAGAGATAACATGCCTGTTATTAGCTATCCACAGGTGCTGCTCTAGTGAGAAATTGCTACACCTTCAGCTTCTAGTCAAAGGATTTCCAGCCACCTTTGAAATTGGACTCTTAGCACAACTGGAGATAATCTCAACTTACTACTCACAGAGATGATAAATGACAGAAGTGACTTCTTTGTCAAGTAAATATTACTTTCCAGAATTGATGGATACTCTCACAGCAAAACATAATTTACTCACAACAGGGTAAAATTCACTCTCAGCCAAATAATGCACACTTCACAACAGAATAAACTCACTCACAGCAGAATAAACTTCTTGAAGAGAACAAAATCGAACTTGCAAATTTCTAAATTCATGTATTGAAGAATAAGCATAGCAGCCTTTATATAGTGTTTCAAAACTCAACAAATTCCTCTTCCTAAGGCGTCCAAGCTGCTAGTAGGGTTTGGAATAGTTCAAACAAGAGATGTGGCGCTTTTTAGAGAAGATTTTGACCTTCATTTGATGACAACAATGAAGAAAGTTCATTTTGCACATGACAAATTCTCAAAAACGCGACACCTACAGGTATAGGCACGATTCAACAGGTAAAGATAAGTGAAGATTTATGCAGAGACAAAGTCCCTTATCAAATGGCGTCCACCTTTCCCATTTTTCTGGCTGCAATTGACTTCATCTTAGTCGCATTCAGTCAACCTGGCAATGGTTGCGCGATTCCACAGGCGCCATTTTCACGAGAAAGTTTTATTTCCTTTTTATTTTCCATTTCATAGTTTCCATATAGTTTAAAAGAAATATTTGAAGCATGGCGGGGTTTTGCCAATAATATTTGATTTATTTTGAAGTCACAATATTTAATTTCCAAGAGTTGTTCGACTTTTGAAGGAAATATTTATTTTTGAGAAAAACATCTCATATTTCAAATTCTTAATTTCACTTCAACACTTAATGATATTAAATAAAGTGTTTGTTTAAACTTCATTTGATTTTCAATTCCATTTAATAAAATATATCTATATATTTATTTTATTATATTAAAAAATATATAGTATAGTTTTAATTTACATTTTATATATATATCTATGTATAATTATTTAAATTTAATAATTTAAATAATCTCATACACATATTTTGTAAAGACTATATTATATACATATTTGATATAATATTAAATATATAAATATATTTACCTTTACATATATACATGTATATACATATACATTTTAAATTACCTATCTGCGAGAGCGGTCGGCCTTAGTTTCATTATAATAATGCCTGTAATATGTAACCAGCATAATGACATATGCGGGTCCCCTGAATATATCATCGCATATAATATTTCATTCATGATCACATATGTATATAATAGGTTGATTGCGGGCGTATACATATATATTGCCTTGCTTTACTCTATGTACTCGTATTCATAAAGTGTAAATTTGCATATCCCGATGCACTTCGCGTAGCATGTCGATCTGCTCTCATCACGTTTGTAACTCGACATGAAGATGCCGCGATATCACATATCTCATATATCACCTTATACTGCCCACCTCCTAACCTATAACATTATTCCACATATGGTTATACTGGCAAGCATCACTTATTCACGCATTCAGAAGTAGATACGACTCCTAATGTTAATAAACAAGCCTATGGATGACTTACCCTTAACTCAACAATTGACTTAGCTTACTTAGTCTATATTATGTGTGTGTATGCCCAATTGGTACTCGTTACTGTTTACCTGACCAAGTTCCTCCCCGAGTGATATCTCTCCTCTGCCTGGAGGTATGAACCTATTTCCTGCACATCATGACACGACAACGGGAGTCATATGCTCAAAACAAGGCAGTATATATAAAACATCGTAGAAACTTAGAATAACATTATTCCATAACTTATATGCTACATTCATTCAAGAATTACATCAATAAAAATATCAGACAAATGAGACAATCATTAGGACACATTCAATTGATAATGTTAATGAATGATAGCTTCGGTCAGATATGAATGACGATTGCTGTAAGCATCATTGTCATTCATACTTGATCAAAGTTTATCATTTATATTGAAATATTTCTGGAAAAACATTTAATCGAATTTATGAGCATACATATAAAATTCAAATTATATATATGATGTTATATTCTGCATTTCATTAATCGAAATTTACTTTCTCATTCGCCACCTTGTAGAAGACATATAGGTTATATGGCAAATGACCAGCAGCTTTATCATAAAGGCACTTCAGGGACCGTCCATGAATTGAGGCGTGCACCTCTTAGGGGAGTGGATCTGTCTTATTTATGGGATAATATTTTGGTGTTGAAGAAGCATGAAATCGAGAATAATGTTTCTGCAATCAGCACATTCAAAACCACAGAAATTCAAATCCCCAGAGTGAAAAGTTTGACATAGAAGTTTGGTATTCTTACTTAGAATTTTCTTAGTCCTTAATCTAATTTGAGTTGAAGATTTGCATTTACATTTGTAATTATTTAGGCAGGAGTTGTGTGGATCAAAACAAATCTAAAATTGATTTTGCTCTAGAAAATTATTTTCACAAAATCCAATTCACATCCACATTCTTCATAATGTCCAAAGTGTGATCAGATTTGAAGGTCATGCGAGGAAGCGGAGACATACATCATGGAAATTTGAAAGTCGCGGTCACTTGAAACAAACTAGAACTCATGGAAGAAAACAAAAGGAACGGTGGGCACGGAAAACTCAAAATGCGTTTGAAAGCAATGCGAAAAGATACACGAAATTCAGAATCGGTCCGAGGATCATACAGTGCCTATCAGCAAAACTGACTAGCGTACCATATTACCAAAATCTGTAGAGTACCTATGAGGATTA
This sequence comes from Sequoia sempervirens, assembly GCA_007258455.2. Lineage (NCBI taxonomy): Eukaryota > Viridiplantae > Streptophyta > Pinopsida > Cupressales > Cupressaceae > Sequoia > Sequoia sempervirens. The sequence goes on along the minus strand of VDFB02308484.1, from coordinate 33,546 downwards.
ACAACACTTTCTTGGAATCTTGCATTAAAGAAGCCAAATCCAGCAATGCTGTCAATAAAGGAGGAATCCATTAATGCATACTTCATGAGGATTATTGAACTAAGGGATCAATTATCCATAATTGGATATCAGATTGATAGCAAAGAGTTAACTCTAATTGCACTAGGAGGCCTACCAAACTCATGGGAGTCATTTGTTCAAGGAATAAGTGTGAGATCTAAACTCCTAGGCTAAGAGGATTGCCTAAGAAAGCAGGGCTCACAAAGGCATGGCAAAAGCACATAGATGAGGGCATTCATGTTCTCCACACAACATCTAATAAGAGGAGTAAGAAAAACTCCTACAAGAGAGGATCTTTTAAAAGAAAGAGAAGTTCCAATGGAAAGGAATCTTATAAGAAGAAAGATATCTCTCAAGTACAATGCTTTAGATGTGATCAATATGGCCACTATGCAATGAAATGCCCTGATAGAACTAAACAACAAGCATCCTTTGCCAAAGTAGGAAAGTCAAACCCAGATCATGAATCTGAGAACTTTGTGTTCTATACAGCCCTTTCTAGTCAAGTATTTGACAACACTCAAAATTGGGTAATTGATAGTGGTTCCTCCAGACACATCACAGGGTTCAGAGAACACTAGGACTCTATGACTGAAAAGTCTGATGAAGAAGTAACCATTGGGGATGATTCTGCATACCCTGTAAAAGGGGTTGGAACGTGTTCCATCAAATTGAAATCTGGGGTTTCTCTGCAACTCACTGGAGTCTTATTTGTACCTGGAATAAAGAGAAATCTTATATCCATCTTTGCCCTTGAAGACAATGGTTACAGAGTTACATTTATGGATGGGAAAGTTCTAGTATGGCCTAAGAACTCATCTATCAAGAAAGCTCTAACCATAGGCATAAGACAAGGGTACCTTTACAAACTATACACTAAGGTTAAACAAGCCCTTACCCTTGACATTGTTGATACAAATGAAATTTGGCATAGAAGATTAGGACACCTTCATTTCCGTGCCCTACCTTCTATGGAAAAACTTGTACAGGCTTACCCAAGCTAAAACCATCTCATGAGGGAACTTGTAAAGGTTGTGCCCTAGGAAAGAATACAAAGGAATCCTTTCAAAATAGCCTAAGTAAAACCCTTAATGTGTTAGAACTGGTTCACTCTGATTTATGTGGACCCATGTTTGTACCTTCTAAAGTAGGATTTCTATACTATGTCATATTTGTAGATGACTTCTCTAGGAAAACTTGGATCTATTTCCTTAAGTGTAAAGAGTCAATAGAAATCCTTAAAAGGTTCAAAGAGTTCAAAGCCCTTACTGAAAACTTCTCTGGAAAGAAAATAAAAACCTTAGGGACAGACAATGGGAAAGAATACACCTCTGAGATTTTTAAGGAATTCTGCATGAGTGCTGGAATTAAGAGGGAGTTCACAGTTGCCTACAACCCTCAACAAAATGGGGTTGCTGAAAGAAAAAATAGAACCATTGTAGAAGCTGCTAAGGCAATGCTGCTTGACCAAAACATTGAAACTTCTTTCTGGGCAGAAGCCTCTAGGACTGCTGTCTATATCCAAAACAGATATCCTCACTCCCATCTTGATAACAAAACTCCTGAAGAAGCCTTTACCGGCATAAAACCTGACATTAGTCATTTTAGGATTTTTGGCTGTCCTGTCTATATACATGTGCCCAAAGAGAAGAGATTCAAACTAGAACCTTCTGGAAAGAAGGGAGTATTTGTGAGTTATAGTGAAACCTCCAAAGCCTACAGGATATTCATACCCAGGCAGAAACAAATTGAATTGACCAGAGATGTCATCTTTGAAGAAGACATTGCATTCAAGAGGGCAAGAAGTTCTAGTGAGACATAAAACCTATTCCCCTAGAGTACCTGAAATGGAACCTGCTCCTGAGATTCAGAGGGAGCATCTTGATGAAATGCCACATGAACTTCCTTCTACTTCAAATGAGAATACAAATGACAACGGCAGAAAAAGACCACTTTGGGCCAAGAAAATGATCAAAGAAGCAGAGGATCATGCAACACCCAAAGGAACGTTCAGGGAGAGTAAAAGACCCAAACGTTTCTCTAGCTATGTTGCTCTAATGAACAACATCATAAACTCAGAACCTGTCAGTGTTACAGAAGCTTTCCGACATCAAGCATGGAAGGAAATTCACTTAATGGCTGTGAAACATATTTTGAGATATCTTCAAGGCACTATTGGATATGGTCTTCTTTACAAGAATGATCAACTAGATCTACATGGGTACTCTGATTAGATTCGGTGGAACGGAAGTTATGCCGATCAAAAGCGCTCGGGGATGTTGCTTGAGTTTAGGATGCGGCTATGATCTCACGGTTTCGCGAAAACAATCGGTTACCTGAGCTCCAGCGAAGCGAATACGTGCAGCCTCAATGGGAGCAAGAGAAGCGGTTTGGCTTCGTAAATTGCTTGTGGGACTCTTTGGTGAGCCCTTGAATCCTACAATTATTCATTGTGATAATCAGAGTTGTATCAAACTCCTGTAAATCGTCTTTCATGATAGATCTAATCATATTGAGATCCCCTATCATTATGTAAGAGATATGGTGGAAAGGAAAGTGATTTAGTTGGAGTATATTAGTACAAATGATCAAACTGCAGACATTCTCACCAAGCCTCTCTCTCGAATCAAGGTAGAGCACTTCAGGAAGAAACTTGGTATGGTTGAAATGTAATTTGTTATTTATGTTTGAAATACAAATTGTTTATAAAGTGTACTAATATATAAAGATGTTTAATGTGTAAACTCTTTTGTCATGTGTGTGACTCCATGACTTTATGGGCCTACTCCCCCTGTGTACATTATTGAAAGGTGACGATCTTTCTAATAATGAGCACTTGTAGTTGACATTGTAAAGTAATGAGCACTTGTATTTGACATTGTAAAGTGACGACTCTACAATGATAAACTATCATGTGACTTGATATCTGTGGACATGTCATGATAGTATCTCTTGGACACTTTGATTGATATCATGGGACTTGATATCATTTGTAGATCATTGTGATCCTTAAGAGATAATCATGGTGGATATTTATATCCGTGGATATGCGATGAATTATGGTAGACATCATGTGACTTGATGTCAGTGCACATACCATAATAAAGATATGTTATGAAGAATGTCATGTGACTTGACAATATTGAGAAATCATACCATGTCTTAGATATCATGTGTTAAGGTGATATCTCTACTTATTTGATTTGAAATATCTTCCCTAGCTAAGAGGGAGTGTTAATGAATGATAGCTTCGATCAGATATGAATGATGATTGCTGTAAGCATCATCGTCATTCATACTTGATCAAAGTTTATCATTTATATTGAAATATTTCTGGAAAAACATTTAATCGAATTTATGAGCATACATATAAAATTCGAATTATATATATGATGTTATATTCTGCATTTCATTAATCGGAATTTACTTACTCATCCGCCACCTTGTAGAAGGCTATATATGAGTTATACTAAACAATGATAAACGACTTTATCATAAGCCGTGCCCTAAGGGACACGTCCCATGAGTGGACGTGTCTCCACTTGTGGAGACACGTCTCTCATGAGACGTGCCTCTTAGGGGCGGGTCTCCTCTCTTATTTATGGCGGATCCTTCTTTGATATGCAAACATAGAAATCGAATAATGTTCTGCAATCAGCACATTCAAAATAAGAAATTCAAATCTGGAAATTGAAAATCTGAACATAGAAGTTTGAGTAGTATTCTTACACTTAGAATTTTCATAAGTCCCTTAGTCTCCCAATTTGATTGAAGATTTGTTTACATTTACAGATAACAAGAACAATCTGTTTTATTCATCTAAAAGATTCAAACATTACAATGTACTTCCTATGCAATAGTAACTATACAATCGAGGTGTAACAAGAGCAAGCCATATACTGCGTGAACCAATCTCTCCTGTTTGTAAAATGCCGAGAGGCTCCAAAATTGATGTACCAAGCAGATGATTTGACACGATTTGCTGGTTGTTTGGCCGTCAATGCATAAGATGTAGACTCTTGCTTAGAATGCATAGAAGCCATCATTCCCATTTTCCAAAAGCATGAAAAACGAGGGAATTGAGTTTTTAGAAAAACTTGCCCAGAAAAGCTTGATTCAAAAAACCCTAGGCATAGCAATCTTCAAATATCAAAAAAAGAAATGCCCATGAGTTTCAAAGAAACTTGACACGGGAGGAAATCCATTGCTGCAGAAACGAGCACATAGGTCGCATGCGCTAGAAAACTAGAAGAATCACACTTAGGGACTTGCGAAAAAGCTGCACAAACCCTTGCGACTTGCAGAGGTTGCGTTCTTCAGCAAAATAGGTTGCGAAATACTCACAAATCTCACAAAATTCATGTGGAAATCTCCAGAAAGTCGTTGCGTTTCTCAAAAATCCATGTTGGAAAGAACAGATGCGAATAGAGGTCGTGATTTAAGCAAAACACTAGCGTGAAAAACATAAACCCTCATGCAATTTCTTGTTGAAGATAAATCGCGAAAATCCCACGAAAAAATGACGCAATTTTCAAAGAAAAATCACCCACAAAATCTTGCAAAAATCCCCGCGAATTTCAAGAAAAACTTTCGAATTTTTGTTGCAAACAGATCTGCGATTTTCCTTAAGAAAAACCTCGATTTTTTTTTAAAAAACCGAACAAAAACTTATAAATTTTTTGCCAAAAATTTCTTAGGAAAAACCACGAATTTTTATTGCAAAAAAATTTGCCAAAAAAATGAGCCTATGCTCTAATACCATGAAAAGATAATTGATATTTGATATTCATTATTTATAAAGGAGATGAAAGCTCCTTAAATAATACAATACAGGACGATGTTTCTGAACAGAAACAGATGTTAACAAAAACAAAGAACTGAAAGTTACTAAAAGCTAATTGAAACAAACTAGTTTAACTGAAAGTAAACTACTGACTAACTAAAGGCTAAGATGACCATTAAATAATACAATAATACTTTAATAATTTTCTTGGATTTGAAATTTTGTCCATCCATTTTTCTTAGCCAACATAGCTTGAGCTTCTGCTAGATTATTTGTAGCTGTTTCAAAATGTTCATAATACACCATCATAGCTCTTCCTAATCAATCTCATGTAACTTCTGTAATGTGCCTTGCTCAAACTGATCACAATTTGCTTTAAATTGCAGCTTGTAATTTTGTCAAACAATTCATATGCAATCTTGTAACTTGCTGGTCTGAGTGTTTTAGTCTGATATATATGTTTCACCAATGCATATACTACTTGCAAAGATTCTTATGATGTTTAGACAAGGTTCTAGATGCAATGCAGATTTCTTTTTGTATTTTCAAATGCAATAGATGAAGTTTCATGGGCTAAATATGCAGCTACAGCCTATAGACATTATGTCAAACAGTTGGCATACATCCTCTTAAACTTTCAAATAGACAATAACTCAATAGAGAACTCCCAACTTCAGATTTATTATTGACAATGCAACCTTCTACAATGGAGATGAAATGGCCAAGACTCTTGGCTTACATACATATGATTAAAATGCTTGAATCTGATATGAACTTTCACCTACAGCAGTACCATCTAAAATGCATCTAAATAACAAGAAATATCATGAAATAACACAAGAGAACCTGAAGCTTGATGGCGCCTGGAATTTCCAATGAAGAAGCAATCAATATCTTGTGTGTTGAAGACCTTGGGAAGCCAAATCGAATTATTGAAGAAATCGCCCCTGTTCTGATATGAATGAAGAAATAAAAGAATTTGCAATGAATTCAAGCCTTCAATAACTCCAAACACAATCAGCAAGCACCTAGGAATGCAGTGCTCCCATCTCCAAGAGAAATCGATGCATATATGAGCTCCAATGAATTTAAATGAGTCTCCAATGGCGTCCTTGTTTGCTTCAGATTTAGCTTAAGAAATTCTTCAATAGAAATCTGATCCTCCTCTTCAAATAATCGAAGCCTCAAATGATATTCTTCAATGCTAATAGTCTCCAATATTATAGTCTTCAAAATTGGCCCTTGGCCACAAATTTTGCCCAATGAAGTGACTGAAATATCACCTCCAATCTGCAACCCTTCAAGAGATATTGCACTCCCTCAGTTATGCAATCAATGGGAGCTTTCGTTCCCAAAGATAAATTGATTGTCTGCAGACCACTTGGCTCCACAAATGCTCAAGAAGAAATCACCAATCATCAACATCAAATCTGGATGCTCAAGAATGAGACCTCAATGTCTATTTATGCATTTCCTCTAGAGGTCGGCCTCAATAAAATAATATTATTTTTTGACTTCTAGAAGATTCCAATATATTTTGAATTATTTGCACTTTATAAAATATGAAAATATAATATAATTAATAAAGTGCATCTCAACATCAAATTATAATATAAGGTTTCCATAAATAGAAATAATAATGATATATAATGGAAAACCTTACTCCGATCAAATATTGAGCCAAGTAATCACCAAATGACTGCCAGATGACTCTCTCACCATGCCTCATTAGCCTACGAGAGCCATTAATAGGCTAATCCTGCCGATATGTCAATGTCAACTAGAAGGGGACATTACAACTTCTCCCCTTTTGCATTGCTGGGGTTTGCTTTAGCTGCTTTATCAAAATAATTTTTTGTTGATTTCTATCATGTGGAGTTGACTTTTGTGGCTCCTAGTGTGTTCTTTTTCCACAAATTCCCTTACAAGTTACAAGGGAACTTAAGGACATTTTCATACACCAAACTTTCTAGTAATTTTATGGATGCTGTCATCTATTATATTCTTAAACCGGTATTTATGGTTGTGACCTTGAGAGATATATCTTGTCAGAATTGTGTATATTTATTATTAACAATGGTTTTGTGTCATCTATTATATTCTTAAACCGGTATTTATGGTTGTGACCTTGAGAGATCTATCTTGTCAGAATTGTGTATATTTATAATTAACAATGGTTTTGTGTGATACTTGTGTGAAAGTTCTTGTGTGTTCACATCTTAAAACCTGTTGAAGTTGTAAGCCCCATAGGAATAGCTACACTGAACTGGCATTATAAATAATAGGTAGCATATGAACTTTGATACGCTTCTTAAATCAGTGTATAGAGAGCACCAAATTCCTTTAGCAACTGTCATTATTTTTTTCATGAATTTCAAATCAATTACACAATTCCAGTTTCAACAGTTCTTTTCTAGTTTCTTCTTTTCACATCTGAACTGGCATTAGTAATAGGTAGCATATGAACTTTGATATGCTTCATAAATCAGTGTAGAGAGAGCATCAGATTCCTTTAGCAAACTGTCACTCTTTTTTTCATGAATTTCAAATCAATTACACAATTCCAGTTTCAACAGTTATTTTTTAGTTTCTTCTTTTCACATCCCTTGTATGTAGTATAAATGAAAATATTTTCAGGATTTCTTGTATTTTCTGAAATGGAAATTATTTGCAGTGTGGGCTGCTAGTTGAATAGAACTGATTATCAGATTTTTGTGGATTTGATTTCAGGTATTTACTTACCTCGAATATTTTATCAGCAGCAGTTACCCATAAATGTACCATGCTGCACCCTGGATATGGTTTTCTTTCTGAAAATGCTAATTTTGTGAGCATGTGTAAAGAACATGGAGTAAATTTTATTGGGCCAAATGTAAGTACCCTGCGAGGGATTCGTTTTTTAATTTAATAATAGCTTATATTTACAATTTTTTCTTCAATGTTGTTTCTATTATTATTTTTGGTTAAATATTCATTTCTGCTTGAAAAGTACAAATTTATTAGCAGTAGGTTAGGTTCTCTAATGTCGTGAAGATTTCATGTGTATGTGTATCCATCTATCTATCTGTATATTGTTTCATTGAATGTTGTCATCATTCTCACTTGAAATGTTCGATATATTGGTAGACAATTTCTGCAGTGCACTGTGTCCAGAGTTTTATGTTCATGTTGCTGCACGTATATAGAGACACATTTGCTAGAGGGTAATGCCTTCTGGAGATGGTACTTTATTACTTAGGCTAGTCAAGATCTTCTATTTAAAGTATATTTCTGGATTTGAAAGACTAGTGATGTTATTTGAATTTCTTTATTTTTAGTAATCCTTGCTGGTTACTGTTGATGGGTGTTTTGACACACTCAACAACTCAGGTAAAGGACAAGATCACCCCACCTCTCCTGAAAGGAAATTAGCCTCTTGAAGAAGATCAATTACCCCAAGGTCTATGTTTTTAGGTCTTAATTGTGCAAGATAACTCAGGAGCAATGTAACTACTCCTTTCAAGTGACCTATGGTATGTGAATCTTAGACAATAACTCAGCCACATCAAATTATTTAGCGAAATAAGGGAATGATTTGCATAAATGATCAATATTTCAGATTTAACAAGCTTTTGATCCACAATAACTATTGCCTTTGGATGCCACTTTTATGTTTGTAACCAGCGATAAGTATACTTGCAAACTCTAGATCTAATCTTTTATAATAACAATTTTGCAAAATTTTATCTTAAATTAACTCTAACCTAACCAGATGTATATAAAAAAGGAACAAGAGGAATAAGGGTTTAGAAAAATAAAATGAATATATTTGCAATGAACCTCATTTTCAATCCCTGTTGTGATGATTAAATTTCAGATGATCAGCCTTGGTTGACTAGGATTCCACACAATCAGGGACACAAAGTGGTGCAAATGTCTAAGGAACTCGAACCATGTAAGAAAAATGCATAAAACAGTTGTAATTCACAAGCAGATCCCATCCACAACCTTTCTCAGCTCTTAATTTGACTGATTTATCATTCAACACATATGGAAATCAACCATTCTCATTTTAATTTGCAGAAATAAGTTCAAAACAATAAGCACATTGTCTTGAGAAAACAAAGGAAATACTTAGAGAAATAACTCCAAAATACTCTATTAGAGATTGTTAAGACTTACTTTTGTAATAGAGTCACTTTAGTGACAATTTAGACTAGTTTATTATTTTTAGAATAAATTTACATACATTTTTCATGCATTGTTTTTATTTTTACTCCTAACTCTATATAAGGAGGTGAATGTCTTTGTAATTGTTGATCCAATCTAATAGAATAATCTTGTGTTCTATTCGTCGTCATAACATGATATTGGGGTAGGTTTCACAAAGTTTTATGAGTTACACAAGGATGATGTAATGTCCCCTTTTGGAAATGAGATAATAATAATAATAATAAAATTGAAATATTTAAAAATAAATAAATAAATAAATAAATATATATAAATAAATAAATAAATATATATATACTTTATAATATAATTATAAAATATAGAGTTAAAATTTAATTTAATCAAAAGTCAAGGGGCATGTAAAGAATCATGACTATTGAAGGAAAAAAGATATATAATAGACACCAAACAAGAGAAGGAGCATCATTCAAAGAATACATTTTTTATTATTTGATTATTAACAACATCAAGTTTCCACAGTCCATGATAATGAATTGTTAAATTTTTGGATTGAAACTGTGTGCATTTTTTAAATCAACATTTCGGATCAAACGCCATGATCCGAAACGTTGATTTAAAAAATGCACACAGTTTCAATCCAGAAATTTAACAATTTATTTGATTATTACTTCTTTGGAGCATGGAACTGTAGTTCATTTAACTTGAGGACAACAAAAGCCCTCATGGCAGAAATTAAAGGACGGAAACCATTTTATTTTCTTTGTTGAGTTTGTGGATGAAAACCCCTGACTCAGGTAGATTAAGAAAATATTTACCAAGGGCAGTAAACTGCTATAGACTTGAAGAAAATTGATAATACTACAAAAAATAATACCTGATATAAGTCTGGGCAGATTTCTGAGTATCCAAAGCAATTTAATAAATTTAATTTTGACAAAAAATATTAAATCAACAAATTAAAAATCAGGAATTCTTATTAATAATCACTTGTGCAAGTTTATATTCTGTATGCTAGGGCTTGAAACTAAAAGAAATAAAAATGGGACATTAAAGATGAATAGCGGATACCTATGGCTAGGGATTCGTGAGTTTTTCCTATTGAATTGTGTTAGTTTTAGGATCAGAAATGAAATAAGCAGAAATACAGAATAATGAACAATAAGACACAGCAAATACCCTGGGAAAACCCTCCTTGAGGGAGAAAGACCCAACCACAAATATATCACTTATATATTGAATTAAAGAGCAGAAATCTGCTTTACAATTTGGCCAAACACTAGGCCGATCTGATGTAATGAAGATAGCACCTCTCTAGATGCGAATATACACGCAATTATGAATTCTCCTTAATATCGATCTCCTTGAAACAAAATGTCGATCTGCTGAAGGTATGCGAACTTGTCTTGAATGAAATTGAATTACCAAATGAATGTGAATCGCCTTGCATTTATGCAAGTCAATACGTCTTTTCATGAAGGGTCGACCTCTTTCACCAAATGAGATGGCTTCTCAAAATGAGATGACTTTTTATTAAGTCGGCCTTGAGAAAATAAATTAAATATAAAATATTATTAATGAGGTGACTCTTCACACGAGTCGGCCTCTTGCATTATTTATTTGTGTCGAATTTGAGGGAGAAAGAGATCTCCCGCCGCTATCACATCAACACTCCCTCTTAGCTAGGGAGATATCTTTCCAGATATTCATGTCATGGAGTCTCTCAACATGACACCCACAATGGCTACACCCATTTGTGGAAAAGAGTTCATCACAGAGTCTCTCAACGTGATATTGTCATGGAGTCACTCAACATGACGTCCACCATGGTTACTCCCATGTGTGGAAAGGAATATGTGCACAAGTGCCCATCACGAAGTCACTCAACGCGATGTCGTCATGGAGTCTCTCAACATGACGTCCACCATGGCTACTCCCATGTGTGGAAAAACACAAGTACAAAGGATTCATCATGGAGTCTCTCAACGTGATGTTGTCATGGAGTCTCTCAACATGACATCCACCATGGCTACTCCCATGTGTGGAAAGAACCACATCTCCGTCTCAGAGATGGATGAGGGCTTTCACCTCATATTTCTCCGTCTCAGAGAAATATGCATTATAGCAAAGATCACTGATGCTGAGTCTCCCTCTCAGCAAGGGCGACATTCTCCACTACTCCAAGCTTGTCCCGAAAATATGCAAACTTTACTCTAGAGAGAGGCTTGGTGAGAATATCAGCTATTTGATGATCAGTGCAAATGTACTTGAGTTGAATTGCTTTCCTCAGCACCATATCTCTGATGTAATTATACTTGATCTCCACATGTTTTGTCCTATCATGAAATACTAGATTGACAGAGAGCTTCACACAACTTTGATTATCACAATGAATCATAGTCGGCTCCAATGTTTGCCCAAACAATCCTGCAAGGAGCTTTCGAAGCCACACTGCTTCTCAAGCTGCTACACAAGTTGCAATATAGTCAGTCTCTGCAGTGCTTAGTGCTACAAAAGTCTGCTTCCTGCTACACCAAGAAATCATGGCAGACCCCAAACTGAAGCAACATCCAGAGGTGCACTTCCTATCAGTTACACTCCCAGCCCAATTAGAATCAAAATAGCCTTGTAACTTCAGATCTTCATAGGAAGTATATCTCAAGCCATATCCTACTGTGCCACACAAGTATCTCAAGATATGCTTTGCTGCAACTAGATGAATTTGTCTTGGCTCACACATGAACTGACTGAGAGTGCTCATTGCATAACAAATGTCTGGTCTAGTATTGACTAGATACATCAATGATCCAATCAACTGTTTGTACATGGTGGGATCTACCAAATCTGAACTAGTTGTAGAATCACTCAACTTCTTCAAATTTGTTTCCATAGGTGTAGACATAGACTTGCAATCCATCATCCCAAATCTCTTCAAGATGTCTATAGTGTATTTCCTTTGACTTAGAATAATCTCATTGGGTCTTTGCCACACTTCTAGTCCTCGGAAGTAATGCATAAGACCAAGATCCTTCATTTCAAACTCGGATGCTAACTCTTTCTTGCATTTGGCAATGAGATACTCTGCTCCAGTGAGAAATAAATCATCAACATAAAGAACCAATATTAAAGCCTCACCATCAACTACCTTGAAGTAAAGATTGGAATCTGCATCATTCTTGGAGAATCCCAAGCTCATCAAATATCAATTAATCCTTTCATACCATGCATGAGGTGCCTGCTTAAGGCCGTACAATGCCTTCTTCAATCTGCATACATGAGACTCCTTCCCATGAATCACAAAACCATTTGGTTGCTCAATGTACACTTCTTCTTTAATCACACCATTAAGAAATGCAGTCTTTATGTCCATTTGATGTAGCTTCCAGCCTTTAGCTGATGCAATAGCAATAATAGTCTTGATAGATGTATATCGAGCAACAGGAGCAAATGTCTCCTCATAATCTATTCCCTCCTTCTGAGAGAATCCTCTAGCCACAAATCTTGCTTTGTACTTCTCAATGCTACCATCAACTACATGCTTGATTTTGAAGAGCCACTTGGAAGACACAACTGATTTCCCTTCAGGTCTTGGTACAACATCCCAAACATTATTCTTGATAATAGATTGATATTCTTCTGTCATAGCATCTCTCCACACCTGCTGATTGGATGCCTCCTCAAAACTGGAAGGCTCAGACTCAATGATGTGACTCATTAATGCCACATAACCTGGAAACTTCTGTGGTCTCTTGCTTTCTCTAAAGGTGCCTCGAGGAGTTGCATACTTCTCTGCCTCTTGCATAGTTTGTCTAGCCCATAGAGGTCTCTTTCGACCTATAGCAATGTCTCTCGGACCATCAGTAGGTTCTATGGGATCAACTAGATCAATAGACTCTTCTGGTTCAGTAGACTCCCTCTGAATCTTAGGAGTATGATTAGGAGAAATTTCCATATCTTGAGGTGTCTCCTGTTCTTCACTGTCTATCTCCATGTAAGACCCTTTAGATCTTTTGAAGGCTACTTCCTCTTCGAAAGATACATCCCTGCTGATCTCAATTTGTTTCTGCCTTGGAATGTAGATCCTGTAGGTTTTTGAAGTCTCATTGTAACCCACAAATATTCCTTTCTTGCCTGATGGTTCTAGCTTAGATCTTTTATACTTAGGCACATGAATATAAATAGGACAACCAAAAATTCTTAAATGACTAATCTCAGGTTTCACACATGTGAAGGCCTCTTCAGGAGTCATGTTTTCCAATATTCGATGAGGGCTTCGCTTCTGAACATACACTGCAGTTCTGGAAGCTTTTGCCCAAAGGAAGGTTTGAAGATCTTGATCATGAATCATAGCTTTGGCTGCCTCAACTATGGATCTATTCTTTCTTTCTGCAACTCCATTTTGCTAAGGGTTGTACGGAACACAAAACTCCCTCTTGATCCCTGCCTCAATGCAAAAATTACGGAAACCTTCAGAAGTGTATTCTCCTCAATTGTCAGATCTCAGAACCTTAATCCTTTTCCTGGACATATTTTCAACTTGAGCCTTGAATTCTTTGAATCTATCAAGTACTTCTTCAGACTCTTTAGACTTCAAAAAGTAAATCCAAGTCTTTTGAGAATAGTCATCAATGAAAATTACATAATACCAAAATCCACTCAAAGATACTACAGACATTGGACCACATAAATCAGAATGAACAAGATCTAGAATTCCTTTTGATCTACTTTCACTACTATGAAAAGGACCCTTAATATTCTTACCCAGTGCACATCCTTTGCAAATGCCATCGTGCTCCTGACTGAGCTTTGGAAGACCAGTAACCATCTTCTCCATAGATGGAAGAGCTCTGAAGTGTAGGTGAGCAAGTCTCCTATGCCATAGCTCACTCGAACTGGTAGAGTCATGCAATAATGCTTGAACTGGACGAATAGAAAGTCTATATAGGCTCTCTTGACGGACACCAATCACACGAGTTGTTTTGATACTAGAGTTCTTAGGCCAAGCAAGAACTTTCCCTTCAAAAAAAGCAACTTGGTACCCTTTGTCCTCCAATGCTGAAATTGAGACAAGATTTCTTTTGATTCCTGGAACAAACAAGACATCACTCAAATGAAGAGGGATGCCGGAATCTAGATGAAGAGAGGTGGCCCCAACACCTTTCACTGAATAACAAGCATCATCTTTGATTATCACTTGCAAGTTGGTTTCTCTTTCTACCAAGTTTGAAAGATGTTCTCAATATCTCGTAATGTGTTGTGAAGCACCACTATCAATCAACCAAGTGTTACTGTCGGTTGGAACATTGCTTGAAAGAGCGGAGATGAATAGAAATCCCCTTGAGTTGTCTCTAGATTCCTTTTGAGGTGACACATCATCAACATCTGTAGTAGAAGCATGTTGCTTTGGTCTTGTTATGCAATCTCGAGCATAGTGACCATACTTGTCACATCTGAAACATTGAATATGAGAGAGATCCTTCTTCTTTGGTTCAAGAGCAAAATTTGATTTTTTGTCTCTATTCCTCTTGAAATTGCCTTTTCTCCCTTCTCTTCCTTTCCTTCTGGAAGTTTGAGCAGCAAGGACATGATTTTCTTCATTAGGAGAGCTTCGTCCATTCCCTCTTGCTGCCAACCTGGATTCCTCTTAAGCAGTCAGCTCTAAGGCGATCAAACTTGGGCAATTTAGATCTTCCACTAATGCTTTGGATAAAGGGCTCCCAAGATTGAGGAAGACCATTTAGTGCCAACATAACTAGGTCTCTATCTTCAACTATATCTCCAATGGCATATAGCTGATCTTTCAACTTAGTAATCTTCATGAAGAAGGAGATGACTGAATCTCCTTTAGCCATTTTTATATGATGGAGCTGTTGTCTCAAGGCAAGAGCTCTGCTGGTGTTGTTGATCTCATACAAGCCTTGTAGAGTCTCAAACATGACTTTGGCTGTCTTCATCTTGGATATAATTGGCACAAGATGATCCTTCACGGAACCTATCAAGATTTTCCTAGCCTTAGTGCCATTCTTCTTCCATTGAGTTTTCTCAGCCTCATTGGATGGCTCGGGCACATCATTCTCCACGAAGTCTAGAAGATCATTTTCTTCCTGTGCAATAAGAACTCTGAATTACCAAGAGGTGAAGTTCGATGTACCATCAAGCCTATCTTCAACCTTGAGTCCGTTCACCATCTTCGATGCTTAGATAGACTCTCTTAGACGAGAAGAAGAGAAGAAGACTTTGCTGCTTAAACAAATCTGATCTGATCTTGCTTAAACTTGCTCTGATACCATGTTAGTTTTAGGATCAGAAATGAAATAAGCAGAAATACAGAATAATGAACAATAAGATACATCAAATACTTTGGGAAAACCCTCTTCTTGAGGGAGAAAAACCCGGCCACAAATATCACTTATATATTGATTGAAAGAGCAGAAATCTGCTTTACAATTTGGCCAAACACTAGGCCGATCTGATGTAATGAAGATAGCACCTCTCTAGATGCCAATATACACGCAATTATGAATTCTCCTTAATATCGATCTCCTTGAAACAAAATGTCGATCTGCTGAAGGTATGCGAACTTGTCTTGAATGAAATTGAATTACCAAATGAATGTGAATTGCCTTGCATTTATACAAGTCAATACGTCTTTTCATGAAGGGTCAGCCTCTTTCACCAAATGAGACGGCTTCTCAAAATGAGACTTTTTATTAAGTTGGCCTTGAGAAAATAAATTAAATATAAAATATTATTAATGAGGCGACTCTTCACATGAGTCGGCCTCTTGCATTATTTATTTGTGTCGAATTTGAGGGAGAAAGAGATCTCCTGCCGCTATCACATCAACAAATTGTGCCATTGTTCTCTGCTGAAAATTGCTTTTATTTTTTAAAGGAAATCACAGAGGGTTTGTGAATAAACTCATGCTAGTTTTTCACACAAAAATTGTGATCAATTTTTGGTAAGAATCGTGTCCAGAAACTACACTAGGTTATCGACAAATTTCATGTGTTTTTTTTAACTTGCAATCACGTCTTGTTTGAAGAAAAATCGCGATTGTCCATTTGAAGGAAAATTATGCCATGTCCTAGCAAAATTGATGACATTTTAAAAAAAAAATGAAGAAAAATCGCTATTTCATTTGGAGATGCTGAAAACCCAAGAATGTTCGAGCATTGTGATGTTTTCGCACTCTTTTGACTCTTTCAAAATACATCAGGAACTTTTGTGGAAAAGTAGGGATTTGATGACTGTGGGACCAAACACATGTGAAGGATGGTTCCCCATATGGTTAACTTTTGTGCAAAGCTAATACTTCACACTACATGAAATCGCTAACCTTTGATACTTGACCATTTGGACCCAAACCTTTTTAAAACCACCTCTTGAGGACTCCTACATGATGTTTAACTTAAATTGCTCTCAAGAAGATCAACTTGAACAGATCGGTTAAAATCCAGCATAAAAATCTTACTCAAGCAACTCAAAGTACTTGAAAGTGTTGTTACTTAGAACTCCAAATAAAAAAGGGGGTTCCTTATTTTGCAAAGGAAAAATGATGTGTATGTGCAAGACACAACAGTTACCAAGATGGTGATGTTACTTGGAATTATTTTAGATCTATTTGCTGGCAATCAATACTAAGCTTTGTTTATCTAAATCTGTGTGATGCACAATTAATAATTACATGTTCCATTGTAAGTACCATTTATAAATGCATCCAATGCGAGAAAAGTTTAGCCTCAAATAAACTTGGGAGAGAATCAGTGAATTTGTATTTGAAATTATAGTAGTGTGCTCAAATGACCAGACATGATCAATGGAGTTGGAAAATGCATCGTTTATAAATTAAAAATTTGACCAAGTGAGTGTTTTAAGGCATCTAGAAAGTAAAACTACTAATTACCAAAGATTAGAGAAAAATCATCATATAGAGAATGTTACAACGATGCATGAAAACAATAGGTAGGCACCACTAGGCTATGTCTCATATAATTCTGAAAACTAAGTGTCTTGTCAATCCACATTTGTTACAACTTTGGCTAGATCTTCTCTTAGGATGTATGGAATAGGAGTCTATAAACATAGTAGACCCACAATACAACTTTGGGAATTCTAATTATATTCCAATTGTAATCAAGTTCAGCACATTTGTGTTCAAGATTGACAAGAGGAAAATTTAGGAAGAGGCTTGCAAATATACCAAGTTCTTGTAATAACCTATTCCTAATTATTACTTATTTAACATCATTGTAAATGACACATGAATATAATCCAAATTAAAGAGACATAACTAGTGGCTAAAGTCAATCATAGCTACACATATCCATTTAAAAAGAGTCAAAGATTCTTATATTCTCTTCAAAAGTCAAATTACAATATCATGTTCACTTGGCACCAAAGGCCATAATATCATTTCAAGGTGCATTTCTCATCAAGTACTTAAATGATAGTTACATCAAGTTACAACATAGACTATATTAGTCTGGTGAACATTAAGGATTCTTCTTCATAGCTCGCCTTCACTGGTGGATGAGAACATGGTTGAAGTGCTTTACTGTCCAACCATGAAGTTTACGCTTCCCCGGTATTCTTTCATTTTGAAGAATGCTCGACCCTGCACGAAGAGTTTAGCAAGAGAACAACTTGCAAGATGGAATCTGGTGCGTGCCCAACATCAACATGCAAATTCTATCTTGTATGCTAGAAAAAGAAAGTGCAACATCTATGCTAGGAATGGCAGAGAGTGAAATCACAGAGTTCATTCATGCATACGTAATGAACAATATTGCTTGGCCAAGCATAAAAATGTGTTGTAACAGCAACAAACAATAGGTTTTGGTAAAGCAAACCTATACTCTCTGACCCATTTCGGCACCCGTCCCGGATGTAACTTTCTACTAAACAGCTATCTACCCTCTAGCAACAACTACCCATAGATGCTCTAGTCAATTAAGGTATCACTGTTCTGTTTCAACATTCAAATTACTTCTTAATATCTATAAAATGTAAGTAAGCTTAATTTGAAAAAAAATAGATTTATGACTTACGGAGTAATTCATCATTTAGTCACTTCATTCTTAAGACTAATTTCTACTTATCATCTTAAGCATTTTTCCATTAAAATAAAGTACTAAAGAAAAACAAAAGAAGGTACGTCAGAAGTATGTGTAGGTAAATAGACGAAGTCTATGTGCATACACATATATGCGCCTACTTATGTTTGAATTTGTGCATACATTCTAAAAAAAAAACATTTAATTCAAATTTGCGAACTTAGATGGTATTCTATTTGACCTTTCATTGTCAAGTGAACAGTACAGGCCTTACAGTTTCATACATACTGTTTGAGCATACATTTACTGTTTCCCTCTAACAGTTGCAAAACTAGCTGTTTGCTTATGTACATTCTTGGTTTAAGCAAAAAAAGTACTATTCCTACTATACAGTTTTAAGCATGCTGTTCACATATGCACATTTATCATTTAAACACTTATAAATCGAACATTGTTGCAACACAACAGAACATTCATATTCTCTATTCTACAATTCAGTTTAAAAAAAAAACAATAATATCACTACCCTGTTACAAAATCTCTAGCTGTTCTTATAAGAAATGAGCATAGGATTCACTATCAATTAGAAGAAACAGTACGATTCTTTCACATTGTACAAAAAATATTGAAGTAAAAATTTGTCCTATATAGAGCATAAGGAACAATATGACAATATTCAAAAGAAAATATTATTTCCCAACAGACCATAATATCAAGCTATTAACCATCTTCTAATGGTCAAGATCATCATAATTATATTCAAAATTCATGCCTATGTACTTTACTATCCATTCCCATGCATGCAAGGATATTTTACGCGCTGACCTTGATTTCATTTCTACATGGTTTTTCCATCCACCGTCCTAGTCAAACAGGGTCGGCTTCATAGCAAGACAACCTACATTCATTCAAGGCTTAAAAACAATGAATACAACCCTTCCCATTTGAAGTTTTTGTCCCATTTTAATATCAGGGTTCGATATGAAATACAAAAAAATACAACATACAGAGGGGTCATTACTTCCCCTAGATCATAATCGATCCCAATCATGTAAAGGAGGAATCACTTATATAGTCATCGAATTAATTCCGATAGCCCTACGGGCTTAACATTTTAGATATAACATGAGTTTATATTCGGCTCTTGAAGCATTACGAGCCTCAACATCCACTAGGGTGGCGAACAATCTTACGAAAGAAATCTATAGGGTTACAAACCCTCTTCCAAGGGAATCCTAAATCGATCCCCACCACTGTTTATTCACAGTGAGATATAAAATAAATGGTGCAAAGTACACAAATGCCATCGTATGGCATGCTTATGAGTGTGGCCTCAAGGAAGAACCGCCTGAGCTTATCACTCAAAGGCTCGGCTTAGCTCATAGAGCTAGCCGCATGGCTTCCTAAAACATGATCTTATACACATAATGCAAACAAGTGATCCACAGAGGTCGACATTAAGCCATTTGGCCTAAGGCCATGGCTTCTCATAGAAAAATGAAAGTGACGATATACAAAATGAAATTTTGTTATCGTAGGATATTAAAGAAGGAAAGATTGGAAATAAAAACGAGTTTATATTTGCATGGTTCAGATTACCTCAATACTGAATCGATTAAGCTTCCTTGGCTTTTTCCTTCGAGCTCCTATGCATTTTTCATCCTACGACCCACCTTTTCCTCTGATTTCTTCGCCACACTACCTGTGTGTTATTCAAAACTGAAAACAACCTTTATTTGCATGCCTAGAGCGGAGGCATTATGGCCTAGCCGCCGGCCACTACACAATTCAAATTTCACCATTAAATTCGTGGCAAGCATTACCACCACCTTTGTAGTTGTTCTTAATTATCAACCCAATATTAGTGTGCTATCGGTTATCATTTGAATTCAACACATATACATTTGAATAAGCATTCGAATATACATATATATATATATATATATATATTTATTCGTATTTTTGTGTTTATTTAAATGATTCCATTCTCATTTACCATACTATTTGCATATTCGCACACACACACATATGTATTCGAATCT
This sequence comes from Sequoia sempervirens, assembly GCA_007258455.2. Classification (NCBI taxonomy): domain Eukaryota; kingdom Viridiplantae; phylum Streptophyta; class Pinopsida; order Cupressales; family Cupressaceae; genus Sequoia; species Sequoia sempervirens. The sequence goes on along the minus strand of VDFB02308484.1, from coordinate 13,438 downwards.
TATGTACATACATGTATATATGTATATATTTTATATACATATTTACTTCCATGTGTAATTGTTTGTTATGGCTTACGAGTTCCATACAATATTACTTTCAATAGAGAACTTAAATTCAAATTCGAGCATCTCTCTCTATATATATATATAAAGAAATCTTATTTTTGTTTCATCAAACACAGAGTTTTAAATGGGAAATTTTATATCTACAAGCCATATATTTCCAAACACGAAATTAGTTCAAATCAAGAAATTCTCATTCTTAGACATATGCAATTTGATTAAAATGCAAATCATCATGCCCTTCCGTGGTGTGTGCACCCAGATTCCAATTGGCTTACCGTTCGATCTGGCTAAACAATCCTACTTCAACCGTGTTCTCGTCCTTCATCCTGTCACCCTTTATTTGCATGCCTAGGGCGGAGGCATTATGGCCTAGCCGCCGGCCACTACACAATTCAAATTTCACCATTAAATTCGTGGCAAGCATTACCACCACCTTTGTAGGTGTTCTTAATTATCAACTCGATATTAGTGTGCTATTAGTTATCATTTGAATTCAACACATATACATTTGAATAAGCATTCAAATATACATATATATATATATTTATTCATATTTTTGTTTTTATTTAAATGATTCCATTCTCATTTACCATACCATTTGCATATTTGCACACATACACACATATGTATTCGAATCTTATGTACATACATGTATATATGTATATGTATATGTATATATTTTATATACATATTTACTTCCATGTGTAATTGTTTGTTATGGCTTACGAGTTCCATACAATATTACTTTCAATAGAGAACTTAAATTCAAATTCGAGCATCTCTATATATATATATATATAAAGAAATCTTATTTTTGTTTCATCAGACACATAGTTTTAAATGGGAAATTTTATATCTACAAGCCATATATTTCCAAACACGAAATTAGTTCAAATCAAGAAATTCTCATTCTTAGACATATGCAATTTGATTAAAATGCAAATCATCATGCCCTTCCGTGGTGTGTGCACCCAGATTCCAATTGGCTTACCATTCGATCCAGCTAAGCAATCCTACTTCAACCGTGTTCTCGTCCTTCATCCTGTCGCCCTGCTACTGCACATACTTGCAAATTGATCAGTAACGTTCAATCCATGATGACATATAAAAATACTTTTCAAGATAAGTCAACATTAGTCAACTCCTCATATTCAACTAGCAAATATTCCAAAATCTCCATTTAATATTTAATAGAATTTCATCAACAATTCAATTTTCTCTATTTAAATAAAATATGAAATAAAATTGGGTTATGACAGTTCTAAACAATTGTCATATGTTTGACACATAATGATCAATAGTTTTATCTGCAAATTTTTATTTTCAAATGGTTGCCATTTCTTGTAAGGAAGTTTAAAAGGCTTGTCAGTCATGTAGAAAATTAAAATCGTTAGTTTGTAACTTATGTATGTCATTTTGACCTTGGAGGATGGTGCTGAAAAAATAGCAAGAGAGAATGGGGATTGCTAATTAGCATCATACAATGGATGGGTGTGGAGTGCTAGCTTTTGATATTAGTAACTTGACGAGAAGGCTTTGGAGAGAACCGAATCCTTTAAAAATGCTAAATCTGTATTTCCAAAATGCTGAAATAAGTTAATTCTCTCTTAATAAAAGAACTTTATATTTTTATTAGTTCTTTCTAAGAAGGAGATGGCACATTCTGAGCAGCTTTTGTTGGATTGGAGTAGTAGCTACATCAAATGTGAGATTTTGATTGAGTGATCTGTAGGTATCTCAATCCATTTGTTCCTTTGCAATCCCCAACGGGAAATGGATGGGGGGATGCTGAATGGTGTGTGGGAAGGAATCTTGGGAACATGTTGATGAGCACATGACTATACTGAGAGGAGGGGGGGAGGAGGAGGGGGGCAGGTGGAGGGGGGAGTGGGGTGCAGGGAAGGGGTTGAATCAGTATAGATTAAACCAATGCTAAACTTATTGAACACACTTAAACATAATCAAAATAATGAACACTTGAACACAGATTTTACGTGGAAACCTTTGCAGGAAAAAGCCATGGTACAAAATAATGCACTTATATAATAATTACTGGTACAACTTTTGTAGGCACCAACCTACAGGAGACGCCAATCCCCTAGATTGAGCAACAACTCAGTGAGAGTCACCAAACTCTTCTTTAGCAAGGCACCAACCTCTATTTGATTTGTGAGCACCAACCCACTAGATTTCTCTTTAAAAATTCTGCTATAACTCTTCCTAATTTGCTACAATTCTCTTCTTGAATATGCTGTAAGCTGATCATAAATTTGCCACAAAAATCTGTTCACTATCTGCTTATAAATCTGCACATAATCTTCTCACAATGTAATGTGCCAACCCTTCGGTAAAGTAAAAATTTCCCAAATTTATATCATACGAGTAAATAAACGTGCTAACATGACATTGCAATAAATTTTTTCTTTTCTTTATTGATAATACATGAACAAGATGCCATATCAAATTACAATAAAGATCCATTTCATTATAATAACTTCACAAGTACATGAAACAAGAATACATACCTTTACAAACATAGCTCCAATGAGCTTTAGAACAAATAGTAGTAAGAAGGTCCAAGAATCCGCCTTTCAAATCTTGGTACTTCAGTAGCCTTCAGTGGAGGAGAAACATCACTCAAGCGCTTTTCCGCCAACCACGGACTTATAATGTGGTCCCCCGCACATCTACCCTCCCTTCGACGAAGAGATTGGTAGGGTAATCGATACTATTAACCAACTGAGCATAGTGTTGTGTCCTACATAACTAGTTCTTGTGCAATACAACATCCCTCGAGCTAGTAAGTAATATGGGATCATGGTGAACTGACAGTGTAATCATCGCACAGTCTAAGTGGATGTTTTGTACATTACACTTCTTTGATCAAAGAGTTTCATACAGTATTACTATTGAGGGTCATCTATCACATATACTATTCAGGGTCGATTTGACTTAGGGCTATCTTACACTACGCATAGGTTTATCCTCCAATGGATAGTCCGTCATCCCAGATAACCTATCACCATACTAACTACTAGAAATGAATTAGCATAAGTATTTCACAAGTTCCCTCCTATACGGGAAATCTTTATCCTAGAAGTATCACAAGCTCTTCAGAGTTAACCTAATAACTTAGTTGTCGATCTTTACTTGACTCATGCCTTCATTTCAAACCTAGTATATAGTAACTAATGCAACCGGTACTCTCCTTCTATGGAGATCATACAATTAATGCAGAATACAACTTAGAATGCAACACTTCATTTTCCATGTACAGACAACAAATACCAACATAAAACATCGCATGTTCAAACATAGCTAGTATAATTAAATACTTATGTTTTACCTTATGTGATATAGTTAAATTCCTCAGTCAAGTACTTTCCCCTATCATGGAGTACTTAAAAATGCATTATAAAAGCGGCTCTAAGGCTTCAATTCCCTTTTTCCACAAGACAACATTTATACACAAACAAAAAATACAATTCTAGAAGTATTTAAATGAATAACTATAGAGATTGATAGTAGAAGAATATCTCATGCCTGTAGTTAGCTTTTCCTCAGATGATGATGATTTAACCTACACTCACAGCAAATTCCAACACTTCCAAACAATAGACAATTTCCTCTCAAGACCCCACTTTTCCTCATACAGAAATAAACAATCGGAACTGGTAACTACAGAGGAAATTAACAGTAGACGTGTGTTCTGGTATAACACTTCTTCCCTACACTTAGAAATGGATAATCAAACTGATGATGGTTTGGAGCTGATAAAATATATGAAGCTTTGGTAATTCAATAATGAAGAATGGAAATTATGATCTCAAACTCAATTCTCATAGAACTGCGTATTTCAGAAAATATGGAAGAATACATATGGTGAATGCTCAATCAAAAGTTGAGTGAATGCTCTCAAAAAGATAAGTGAACAATGAAGAATGGGCGGCTATTTATAAAGCCCCATCCCCAACAAATTCCTTCTAAAAAGGCATGTAGTTTGCCACCATAGAAGTGTGAAGTATTCAACCCAGTATGTGGCGCATTTCCTCTCCCTTACTCAGTTTCAACATGGTGAGTCGGCTTCCAGAAATTGGCAGCAAAATGGAGACTAATTCCATTGCACATGGTGAATTTAAATTGATTGACACCTACAGGTTTAATTCATAGATGTGGCGCCAGATTCCAATAATGGCGGATTAGATATTTACAGAGAAATGGTCAATTTAGATTACAGAACACATAGCCTCTTTTCCCAAGCTTAATCGGCAGAGTTCTCAGCTGTGTTGCACTTTTCCCTGAGATCTGGTCAAAGCCCACACAGATTCAAGACGCGTTTCAAGGTTTCCCTACCTATTCTAGATGATGCGCGACTTCTTCAGTGCCGTTTAATTCATATTTTGTTGCCAGAAAATATTGATATAATATTTGTTTCCAAGTTTAAATGCTACAGAATAGAAATATTTCGATTTACATAAGATTGGAGAATAACGTATTTCAATTTCCATTGTCAATGATAAATATTTCAATTTATTCGATTCCCCTAGTTTGATGATCAATATTTAATTGAATATGAAATAATCCGATTCCCATAGTTAAAAGATTAATATCAAATCAATATGGGAAGTAATTCGATTTCCCCCTATGAGACTTTAATATTAAATTTATTAGGAAATAAATCGATTTCCAAAGTTGAGAGATTAATTTAAATCAATTAAGAAATAATTATATATTTTATTATATAAATATAATTATAGTTTGTATAATATATATATATATTTAAATACCCAAGTATTAACATATATATATATATATATACACATATTTTAATATAACTATAATATATACATATAATTTTTAATATATAATTGTATATATATATTTTTAACAAATATATATATATATATTTATATCTCAAGCCAGTTAGCATACATCCGATATATATATACAAATTCAGGAGGCAATAATAATAATATATTAATCTCCACATAATACAGGATATGTGCATATATACATATATATATATATATATATTTATATCTCGAGCCAGTTAGCATACATCCGATATATATATTATATATATGTATATATACAAATTCAAGAGGCAATAATAATAATATATTAATCTCCACATAATACAGGATGTGTGCATATGTACATATATATATACCTGTATATACCTCTATGTATATATGTCCACATCTGTTTCACTTACATCCATTTACGTTACAATCATAATGATCGTAATACCATAAGACACATACATGGATAAACATCACTCATAAAAGCATACATAAGTAGACAAGACTCCTAATGCCAACATACAAGCTATGGATGACTTACCTATAACCCACACAAACTGACTCAGTTCACTCAATCTAAGGTGATGTGTGTGTATGCTTAGATAGTTTACTTTACCTATTACCCGACCAAGCTCCTCTCCCGAGTGATACTTCCCCTCCGCCTGGAGGAATGGTTCATATACCTGCATCCACTGACACACACTTTCGGAAGTCATATGTTCATAACATAAGCAATATACATAAACATTTCAAAAGTTAGAATATTCACAATTCAATAACCATCTATTCTCTTTTATGTAGTATTTCACCATGAATAACATCAATTGAGATAACATTCATATTGAAAACAGGGTACACGCATCATTAATTCATCTCTAAAATTCACATTACATTCATTTTTACCCTATCTAGTAACGGTAAATAGTTACCTCACAATTTGGGGTGTAGCACACAATCTCCTCATAAGTCAGCAAATAATCTTCTTCATGAACCTGGTGTATATGATGTATTTGTTTTTCTTTTACTTTGCACACACACATTTCATCTCTCATACTTCTCTCTTTTTATATGTCCATATTCATTGAAGGGACATACCTTTTGAGATTAGATATCTCTAAATGAGACATGTCTTTTTATAAACATAACTCTTTATTATAACAAACCACCTTTTATTTAATTTCATCCTTTACCAACTTATGTTTATTGCTGCTCTTTAAATTAATCTTTAATTTATGGTTGCACCCTCCAATACCTCAATCACACCTTTCAAATGCAATCACTGTTTTAATAGAACCGCTTGTATTATGCTATTGTTTATAACTAATATATGTTCTTTCAAAGCGCTGCCTTTCTTCCATAAAGTCGTTGCCTTTCACAAAAATAAACTTTGCCTTATAATGAATTGCTGCACTTTGTCTTATATTTTTTTTTGTCTTATTTGATTTTTGTCCTATATGACTTTTGTCCTATTCTGATTTTGTCTTATTCGATTCCTTATATTATCGCTGCCTTTCTTGACTTCAGTGCTCAATATGAGTTGCTAAAATTTCTTTTTGGGCAACCATGATGGGGATCAGCCCCTAAATAAATATGATTTATTTATTTTAAAATCCTTTCTAACTTGGGTTTCAATAAATATAAATTTATTTATTGAAATTCTTTAAATGTCTATCTTGGGCAATAACAAATAATAATAATTTATTTATTTAATTTCATTCAAATGTCCACTTTCAACTTGGTAGTTGGCCTAGATTTTTTTTTTCAATGATTAATGGCCTTTGATATCCTTTGACTTTGACATCAATGACAACTAATCCAACACATGTTGTGGGTATATGATTGAGGGAATTTAGAGTGTTAAGACAAACAAATGTGGCCATATTGAGAAAATTTGTTGGGGTGTTTGGACGCTTTGGATACATGACAGAATACAGATTTGGTAAGGCCAAATTTCTGTGATTCATTTCCCTCCTGACCTTCATAGGGATAAGAAGGAAAAGCATCAAATCCAGGGGAATGGTGTAAAATATTAAGAGTAACTTGATTGTAAGACTTATGAATCTTGATGATAGCACCCATTTAAAGCTAAATTATTGTTTTGCTGATGCTCAGAAAAATCCCTAGATCTGAGCCTGGTTCATTCACAGTCAGGTTTCACGGTCTGGTCCATTGTGGGTGCGGGCAGGATGTAGACTTTGGGCCCTGGATTTGGTGAGGGGCAAATCTGGGATCCAAATTCCATGCTCAGAGCAAACTCTCTGGAAACCATACCTTTTCTAATTTAATTTATGTTACTTTGGCATTTTCTTTGCACTTCAGTTTATTTTTTTGTCATCACATTTTATGAAAAGAACAAATAAAATGCTCCCACCCCTCCATGCTATGATTGTTGATTTTCTGTTAATGTGGGGGACTTCTACGAATGGAACTGTTACAGTTTGGAAGCCGAAAAGAATGGGTTAGGAAGATCTTTTTTGATTTTTCTCTAAGGCTTCTCCTTCCACTTCTTACTTCTCCTTCCAGTGATGGCTGATGAGTATGCATGCAAAATTTATGGTGCTTTGGTGGTGTTATTATTGTTGATGCTGATGCTGTTTTAAGTTCATATGTTTCACTTTTTTCTTTTTCTTTTTCTTTATTTTTTTCAGTTTTGGGGATTTGTACAGCTGTTGGGAGGTTTTATGGCTTATCATTTTATGGTAAGTCTTGGAGTGTCACCCACTGCATTTCTCTGTAAAAAAGCGATTATTACTGGTTTCACATTATTAAAAACAACACATGCTTTACTTTTCTAGTGCCTTTAAGTGTACACCACATTGGTATTGTAGGTTTTATTTTTTGTGCTTTCATAGTTCACTAAATTTCATCCTAGACACTCCCACCTAAGGTCAACATTTAACAGAGCTCTCAGTGGGATCAATACAAAGTCGGCTACAACTGTTAATATTGAGGTACATATGATCTTATAAATTTTTTATGGTTGTTTTGTTTATTCTCTGTATGTTGTGTGGTTTATGTGAATTTAATTCCTGTTTTTAGGTTAAAATATGTATATATTTATTATTATTATATATTTTTTGTATGGACATATCCAAAACATACCCAACACCAATTTTTTGCTGTACTGGTGTACCCGAATCCTTGTACCTGAACCTGAACCTGTAACTTAGATATAAAGTGATAGATATGATATCTATACCATTGATTTCTTTTTGTCAATGATTCTGGATCATCTGGATGAATTTTATTTTTGCAATGACTATTGGTATAGTTTTTCAGTCTCGATTAAGCTATAGATCATCTTTCACATTTCCAGTGACAGGTAAAACATCATTCCTCTCTGCTGTTATTAATTCAATTTTCTGATCAAGATCAAACTATTGAGTCTTGGTGTATGCAAGTGGTGATTTCCAAATAAACTGGAGTCAAGCAACAACCAGCAAAGGAAAACACCTTAGAAGGATTCCATATTTACCCCACCCATTGCAAATGTGCTACTAGAGTATTTTTCATTATGTTGCTTTTTTTTTTATCGTCATTTAGAAACCATGCTAGTTACATAAATGAATTACATAAGTTAATGAACTTAAAAGAGATTTGTTTGAAGTTGTGAAATCTAAATTCATATTTGATTTTTTTCCATTTGCAGCCAGACAGCATTCGTGTTATGGGTGACAAAGCCACAGCTAGGGAAACAATGAAGAAGGCTGGTGTTCCAACTGTACCAGGAAGTGATGGGTTGATAGAGGTAAGAATTTGATTTTTTTATGTCAATGTATTTACAGCCCTTCCAATTTATGAACTTGGCTCTGCATAAATGGAAATTTCCATTGATATGCCAAGGTTTTGCAGGCTTTTCATTTGTAATCAATTTAAACAGATTCTCTTTTTGTCTCTACTAATCATCATTCTGTATTTGGTATTGTGAATGCAAATCGACAGTCAACAGAAGAGGCTATAAGACTTGCTGATGAAATTGGGTTTCCTGTAATGATTAAGGTATGTGCTTTCTTTTCTTGTTTTATATTATCGGGATGAATGTAATAAAAATTAATTTCAGATTCTTCTGAAGAATTTTTTTACATTGCTAATGCCATTTTCATCTTAGATTGTGCCTTTTTGTGTTTTTGGGGACACTTAATAATACAATTCATACATAGGTCTCCAGATAAGACCTAGTACTTAGTTAGAACTGATCAACTTTGGCTGTCAAGATCACATCTAATCCAAACAATCAACTGTATATATTGGCTTGATGAAAATATTTAGGGTTTTTTGCGTGAGTTTTTGTTGCCTAATCTATACATTTGTTAGACATTGGAATGAACTGGTATTTCGATGTTTTATTGACTTATATTGATTCTGTTTCAATAAGAGTTCTCATATAAAACCTTTAAAATAGCCCTCAAGTATGATGGTGATGATTGCAAGTCTATATGATTTATAGTGATTTTGCCAAAGCATCTTAAATGCTAGTGGGGACTTACAAACAATGATTCCATTTTAGTGGATGACAAAATATTTGTTTGCTTTAATATAATAGATCACTCCAAGCCTGTGAATGTGCATTAGAGTGACACATGGTTAAATGTGCTTAAACTAGCTATGTGTAGGATTTAATAGGAGAACCTAAATCTTTGATCATTTAAACTTGCAACTAAACTACTGTTCTGTTTGAGGAAAAGTGTTTAGACTCTAAAGTAATATCAGGTGTATAATATAAGCAACAAGAAGGCTAACAGTTGAGATATATTTAAAATGCGGGTATGGGCAGTTAATTAAATTAGCTCCATGTTCTTTGCAACAATGGGCAATGATATTCGATGGCTGCAAAATCTGCAAGTTCCTTTAATTGAGATGTCCTCTTTCATGCAATAGCTCTCTCCTAGAACCTTTAATTGTTGCTAGTGCTTCTTGATATACTGCTGATGTATGAAGTTGATAATCATTCTCCTTTGATGCCTATTGCTACCCTTTCATAAGGACTTGCTTTTCTGTAGCAAGACACCTCTTTTCATTTAACTTGAAGTCTTAGTTTACAATATAGTTGACTGAAAGTACGCTTTGTAGTTGGTCTAGTCGGCCGTAGTCATAGTCGGTTGTAGTCGGCCGAGAGTGTACTTGGTTGGCCGTGAGTCATAAGCAAATAAGACTTTAGTTAATGTTAATAATTCATGTACTTGTATTATGTACTTGTCATGTTGGTTAGTTGTCTCGGGAATTAAGTTCCTAACGAAAGTAATTAGTTGTAATGAAAGGATGTGATGGTCGGTCTCTCAACCACCTCCAGTGTACTATATGTACTTGAGTCATGCATTCAGGAAACACTGTTGCTATGATTATTAATGTTATGATTGTACTGGCATGCATTTTATCAATAAGGACAAGTATGATTATTCTGTGCATTATCTTATAGTACGTACGTTATGTTTTATAAGTTATTTCCGTTTACTCACATAGTACGTTGGAATTCATCCTAGTGAGTAAACATTTGGCATTGTTGCCTAAGTGAACGTAGGGAAATCACCTGATGGTAGAATGGTGTCGTGATGGGTCGACCAACGGAGGATCCTGTACAAACAAACGAGGAACGAGAAGATGACTTGACACAGGACCTAGTCAACTTGTGGGACATTTCGTTGAGGGAGCACATACGGAGGGAGGCTCTCAGCTGAGAGATCCCCCAGTTAGCCATCTAGGATAGATTGAACATCAACCCAGAGGTCGACCATCTCCTCAAGCGACTACCAAGGTTGCTAGTGTGTCACTTCATCATCCTACAAGATTTATGGGCAGAGAGTCACCAAGAACGCTGAAGGAAATAGTTATTGCAAAGGTACGAGGAAAGGACAAAGTGGGAAGAAGAGGAATGGGATACTAGCCAAAGACGTACTCTCGGAAACCAATGATCGTACGACCAACATGTAGTGCCCGTATAGCTTAATAAGGATAAGAACTGAGTACCAATCGGGCAAGAAACACCAGAAGAAAAGGTACGGTGATCACTTAGGTTACAGGAGCAAGAAAACCGATGGCGAAGGCTAAAACAAATTGATAAAGAAATCAATGAAGATATAAATGACATAAACCAATCTATTACAAGAGTGCACCAAAACCTTGCTGAGGAAAGGGATGAAGGACCCTTTAGGACACTGTGTGTAGAAATATATAGAATTAATGAAAATGAAAATGAACTAACTGAAGAGCTTGAGGGCAATATTCAACGCATTCGGGAATTGTCCATATTGGACGATGACGAAGGGCCGAGGACTGGAAGAATTGAGCCTAAGACCCTAGGGTAGAGGGAGTGCCAAAACGAACCCTAGGAGACTCGAGGTGTAGAGGACGTTGACCGAGGACGTGGGGGAGACTCGTATGTGGCTGAAGTGCAAGTGATGCACTGGGATGTAGTGGGAGAACCAGTCCAGTCAGGTCCAACACATAAGGAGGGCATCGAGGAAGGATGGTGACTCCGCCAGTTGAGAGGCAAAAGCTGCCAAAGGTCATAGGGAACGGGTTGGAAGATCCAGTATGACACTACAAAACATGCGAAACTATTTGGATAGCCAATGGGCAAGACGATGTGGACAATTGGCTGAAAGCATTCCCAGCGATGTTGAGGGGCGTAGCCATTGATTGGTACATCAAATTGGATGCAGTCCATTGAGTGTCATGGCGAACATTGAAGAGGGCGTTCGAGCAGAAATTCAAACTCCTTAGAGATGACAATGAAATTGTAGCGGAGATCTACAACACAAAGCAAGGGAAGAATGAGAACGTATGAGTCTGGAACTGTAGACTCAAAGAATTGTTGGGAAAACTAGAGACCCAGCCGGTCGACGGACTAAAGAAGTGATTGTTCATCGAAAGGTTGCTCCTGTCATTGAGGAATAAAATGAAAGTCGTACCTCTGTTGTCGTACGCCGAAGCATACATTCAGGTGATGGATATAGAGAGTGAAACAAAACATCCTCCCGAGGGAAAAGGAAGATGGACGAGGAGGAGAGTATAGACGACAGTAGCGACGGTGAGTCCAAGACCATGCAAGCATTGAGGAAGGACATGATGAGAATGATGAAAGAATTGAAGGCCAATAAGGATAGTACGAGGGAAGCCAAAGAATTGTGGTGTATGGATTGCAAGGGGGAAGGCCACTCAAAGGAAAACTGCCCTAAGAAGCTGTTCTGTGATATCTGCCAAGTGATGGGACATTCCATCAAGGAATGCCCCATACAACTTAAAGACAAGGAGTACACAAGTGATATTCATAGGAGAATAGTCAACCCCGCCGAATACACCATCGAAGCCCCAGTATATAATAATATGAAATACCATCCCACTGGAGGTTACGAAACAACAAAAGGAATTCTGAGAGAGTAGAAGATACAATATGATGGCAAATTGACCATGATGATACCAAAGAGATTACCAGTAGATGGGGCCCTTGTGAAGAAAAGGAATGCCGAGCAGTGGTGCAGGTTGAAGACTATATACAGTGGTGTGGTAGGGTGATCATGAAGACAAGGAATGCCCCAAGCAGAAAGGCATCCATATGTTAGATGTGGAGGAGCAAGAGGTACTGGTGATTGCTAGAGCGCAAACGAAGAAGGCTTTCTACCTAGATCCACGTACAAAAAAAAAAGAATGATGGAAGCAAAAGCAGAAGTGGAATTGGCGATGACGAAGGAACACAAAACACCTCTGGAGAATCCAAACACCTCTTGGCAGTCAAAGGCGGAAAACAACATCGTATGACAGATACTGCAGACCACCGTACCCATAAAGGTGACTGACCTTCTCCAGACTGTGTTGTAGTTGGGACTGGGGATCACAAACGTAGTCGGTGATGACCAACGTTAGTGGCAGGAAGGCCAAAGGAAAGAATTGATAGTGGAACCACCACCATATGGAGAACAAACCATCGACCCAATACTGCTGACGAAAAACATCAGGAGGATGCCAGTGGTCGTGCAAATGGAGATCGGAGGGAAAATCTTGACAAACACTATCGTCTATGGGGGATTGGGAGTCAACGTATTACTTGAAGACACATGCAAGAGTCTCGGGAAGCCTACACTCTGGTCATCGACATTCCAATTAGTGGGTGCTAATTAGCACGACATCAAGCCATTGGGAACATCGATGGCGTAGAAAGTCTTGATCGACACACAGCAGTTCCTATTGAATTTTATCAGCCCGCTGGAGAAGAAGGCGTACGATGCATTGCCGGGAAGAGGATGGCTGATTGCTGCCAAAGCAAATCATAATTGGAAGAGGAACACACTCTCGATCGAGAATGACGAGAGGAAGTACATGATCGACTTGAAGAACCAAGCCGTTAGTAAAGAATTGGCATCTTTTGAATCAAAATCCGATGGGGGAGAGTCAGACAAGGATGAAGGTAGGAAAGTGATGGAGCCGAATGACGAGGGCGTACTTGAACTTGAGAGTCGCTCAAAAGATGAGACAAGTTCGTTGAATGGCCTATTTCATTGGCAAATGGAGGATTATGAGGTGTTACACCGAGAGTGTAATATGCTTTAGATCAGAGAAATCTAGGAAGAAGAGGA